>JBBPBX010027608.1:13798-37171 GCA_038048925.1 Garcialebias charrua
TCCCATTGCGGTAAGCTTTTAATCCCTTGGAAAACTGAGTCTGTTAACTCTTGGAAAACAAAGTCTGTGATCCTTTGGAAAACAAAGTCTTATAATCCACAGCGATAATCCCACAGCAGTAATTCCACCACGATTAGAGTTGGTGATTTCATCAGCAACAATTGTTTTCATAATCAGCATGCAGAGGGGATCCCTCGATTGACGCAGAGGAGGCGACCCTTGGATGAAGGTTGAAGACCAAGCGTTGGAGCTGCAGGTCCCCACATCGAAGGTTGTTGGCTGGTTGGTTTCCAGTCAGTGCCACTCTGGTTCTATGTGTCATGCAATTATGTGGTTTTTTAAGGTGGGCTTATGATTGGGATTTTACATTAAGCCTTACCTATATGCACCTGGTATGTAAGCTATCATGGTTTAGAACAGCTACACTTACCAATTAAGGGGTGGATCAATGCTGTAAATTAGATATAGGGATCTATACCTATAAAATTTTGGAGGGCTTCTGTAACGAAGGCCTCTAATTCCAAACTATTCCTCCATTCATTACTTAGTTTAGGTTAAACTAAAATAAAAATGAAATATAGTTTGATCTAAATGTCTGTTGTCTTTTAGACGAACGACGTAGGATTTGGTATTCCTAATAAATTTTGAAGTCTATGGCGAGACTCATCAAAATAAATAGACAATCTAGAATAGAAACGATCGAATCGGTTCAATTTAGAAATTATGAGACCAGTGTAGTTTATTGTACCTTAAGTAGCTTTAAACTACATTGACTCTTCGACGATTGAGATTTAACAAAACGAACTGCATGTTGGCATAGTTAAATCCATATCATTCATTAACCCATGTTAATACAAAACCTTTTTGGCTGGGAGTGTTCAGAACCAAAACAATATCTCAACTAATGACAACAGTAATGACTAAACAACAAGGAAACAAACGTTTCACTGCTTCGACACACTCCTGTCGTCAGATTCCAAAGTGCAACACACAAGAAAACAGGTCTCAACTTTATGACCGAGGTCAAATTAAATCTCGTGGATTTAAACGGTTGTTAAGGTTAGTTTTTTGTTGTGGGTTTTAGGCTTAGCGTTTCTAAGTTCAAATTGGACAATGCGACTTATAGGGTGGGAAATATGGTAGTTTAAACCTGATTAGTTTATTTACTAACTTGTGTTTGGACGACCTTATTATCCCATGAAGTCGGTGTGTTTGTGAGATCTTTGTCTTTTGTGGAGTCATTGAACGCCTTGTAAGGTTTGATCTGATTTCGATGTACCCATTTAGCAATTGGCTCTTTGCGGCCTTTGCTGATTTTGATTTCGTAGACGACTGAGGACACTTTGTCTGTTATCAGATGAGGTCCAGTCCACCTGGGCATTAGTTTGCGGGCGAGAGTTCCGGTCTCGGACCCTCCTTTCCCGGTTGCTGGAGCGAACGTATAGTACCAGACTCTGTCTCCCACTTGGAGTTCATTGTGAGAGGCCTTCTGGTCGTAGTACGCCTTACGTCCTTCAGCGGATTTTTCCAGGTTTTTCTGGGCGAAAGCAAAAGTGTTTCTGAGGTGTACATTCAAATCTTTCATGTATTGTTGTGTAGTGTAGGCTGTCGCCATGGCGGCGTCGCCTGGTTGGTACAACAGGTGTAGAGGGAGAGTCATTTGTCGACCGGTCATCATCTCGAAGGGAGAGATGCCAGTTGATGTGTGTGGAGTGGCTCTTATGGCCATGAGGACCAGAGGGAGTTTCACATCCCAGTCCTTGTGATTTGCGGCCACGTATTTCTTCAAAATACTCACCACAGTTCTGTTTGCTCTCTCGACTTGGCCTGAAGCCTGTGGGTGGTAGCCGACATGAAAGTTGGCCTTGACGCCTAGCGTCTTCCACAGTTCTTTCATCACTTCACCTGTGAAGTGTGTACCTTGGTCTGAGTTCACCCTAAGGGGAAGTCCAAACCTTGAGAATATATGATTCATTAACAACATAGCAGTAGTTTGTGCTGTGTCGTTAGGAGCTGGTAGGCATTCTACCCATTTGGTGAATGCACAGGTTACCGTGAGAAAATATTTATTTCCTCTAGAGCTCTTAGTGAGTGGTCCAACCCAGTCGATCTGGAGGTCAGACCATGGGAATGCAATGCCTCTGCTTTGCAGTGGTGCTCTGTGAAGTGGTCTGGTTGGCTGAAACTGGCCACACACCACGCACCCTTCAATGTAGTCCTTGACATCCTTTTTCATTCCAGGCCAATAGGCAATTTGTTTTAATGCCGTCAGCGTGGCTTTATCTCCTTTGTGTCCTGCGGACGGGAGATCATGGGCATGGACTAACATTACCCCCCTTTGGTCATGGGGAACCACGAACACAGGTGAGGACGTTGGTCCATGAGCGAAAGTTAAGATGCCCTTGATTAGTTTTAGCTGTTTGCGCAGCTGATAAAGGACCTTAAGGTCTGGATCGGAATCCAGGTCGTCTTTAGACGGACTATTTTTGTTCGGATCAGTCAGGTACAGTATCATGGAGTTGATAGCAGGATCCGACTTCTGTAGTTGGATGATGTCTGGGTCAGTCAGTGCAGGTCGTACAGAGACTGCGTTGTCAGCAGGTCTGGCTGCGGCCTGTGCACGTGTGACTGCCATAACTCTGACTGAAGGTTGTGTTGGCAGAGTCTCGATTAACCAGGAGGGGTCGAAGGACCATAGAGGACCTTCGTCGGCTCCTTCTTTGGCTAAGGAGTCTGCAATGTCATTGTAGTGTTTGTCATCGCCAGGGACTCTAGAATGCCCTGGAACCTTCTTCCAGTAGATCTGTAAGTCATGTGATGTCACCAAGTGATCACACGCTATGAAAAGCTCTTTGTGTTTGACCACTTTTCTGTCGCTTGTTAGGAAACCGTTCTGTTTCCACACAGCGAGGTGACAAGCGAAACTCAAACGAGCATAGTTAGAGTCAGTGCAGATGACTAGCGTCTTGATGGAGCGTTCTACTACCATCTGGAGAGCTATTAGGATTCCTGCAATCTCAGCGTACTGAGAAGTCTGAGATCCTAATTTGTAGCTGAAAGTTATCTGCTCTTGGTCTTGGAGGAGGACCCCTCCAACACCTGCTCTGCAGATCTTGTCGCGGAGGAATGAAGATCCATCCACGTACAATGTTGTCATATCTTTGCAGATATTGTTCTGATTGGTCCGGTCAAAAATCAGCCGGAGAAATCGTTGTCTATGGGAGAAGTCCCAGACTGAGCAGTGAAGGGAAATGAGAATTGAGCGGAGCGAAGGCGAGGGCCAGGCTAGTAGGATGAAGGTTATTCATTAGATTAAACCATGAGTGAGAGAAGCTGCTTGCACAGACTTTTGATTAGTCTTCCTTTGTGTTGCAAAGTAAGCCTACTGGTAATGTCTTTGAGATGACACCTGGTGGTTGACTCTTGTACTACAACAAGAGCTGAACACTTCTTTCAGGAGCTGTGCACAGTTTTTGATAACATAATGTGGACACCCTCAATGCATACACAGTTGCGTCTTGTGTACAAAATTGTGTTTTAATTCAAACTCGGCGTGCACGGCTTATGCTCCGGTGTGTTCTATAGATCGGCAATTACAGTAGTCTCATTGTGTCAGAAGGACCCACCCTCTAAAAGAGACATGTATTGGGCAGCTATGTGAGCGCCCGGGTGTGACGAGGCTAAATGTTTTGGTGGCATAAAGCTCGCTAGACCGGCAAAAAAAAATAAAAAAAAATCCCTAAATCAGCCGCAGCATTGTATAAGCCGTGGTGTTCAAAGCGTGTGGAAAAAAGTAGCAGCTTATAGTCCGGAAATTACGGTACTTTTTATATGACATCTCAGTTTTGTTACCATCAGTTGAATATTTAATTAGTCTGAGCCTTGCTTTTTTAAGATTTGTTTAAAAAGCTTTTATTGTTTTGACATGTTTACAGTTTTCTTGTGTTCAACTGATTAAAGTATCTTTATCCCACAGGTTTTACTCAAGCAGCTTAAAAATGTGTGTGTGTGTGTCCTCAGCATCCATATTGGTCCACCTGAGCTCCAGCTTTTCATGACTCACCTCACTCAGCGTGTGGGAAAATCTTTCAGATTTTTCAATACTTTTTTTCTTTTCTTGAATTTTGTCTCTCAGTTGTGTTTGTGGCCCAGATCGCCCACTTCTGGCTGCCTTGTAACATTTTAGCAAAGCAGTGATCAGTGACGAGTCGTCTGTCTGAGGAACAGCAGCATGTTTGATCATCTGAAGGTTCTGGTTCTCCTTGTTGTAAAATCTGACTCTGCTGTTGGGTTACCAGACACTTTGAGCAGGTTTCTGCTCTTTTAAGGACTTTATTTCAGGGATGCACCAATTTTCAGGTGGTTTTTAGCTCGAGCGCATTCAATTAGAAATTTAAAAATCTGATTTTCTCCAATGAGTGAATTTCCGGTTGCCAGGCCACAATTTTTTAAATCCAACATGTTTTCTGTTCAGTGAACGCACCATTGTTGGGTTTTCCACGTACAAGTTTTTACTTAGTGAACTGTGTAAGAACTCTGATGTTTTAGGAAAAGTCAGAGGAAGAGCAAGTGACGCCACAAGATAAATGCAATGATTAAACTAATACTGTAAGTATTTATTTACCAATTATTATTAGCAGTACAGGTAGTCCCCGATTTACGAGCGAGATCCGTTACAACGAGGCGCTCGTAAACCGGAAATCTCGTAATTTGGAACGGCCGCCATGTCTCTCGTAAATCCGGAATTTCGCTCGTAAATTGGAACGGTTTCGCTAGCGCGACTACAAACACTCTATTTTCATCCAAAAACTGCTTATGAGTGCATAAAAATGATCGGAAACGTGTGTCCATATGCTTAGCTAACTAACTGTGGTGAAAAAACACATGAAAACTCAGTATTTTTTGCGTGTTTTCCAAAAATTCGCCAGCTCGTAAGTCTGGAACCTCGTAGATCAGAGCGCTCGTAATTCGGGGACTACCTGTACTGGGTATTTTAAACCAATATCTTGAAGAAAAAATGTATTTTGTTATGGTGCTTTTTTATGTTTTTAAATTTATACAATTACAATGATGACTACTGTGATAAACTTATACTAATCTGTTTATGTAATAGAAATGCTGTAATACTTTTTGTTTTAGAAATATCGATTTTAATAATCTGTAGAATACAGTACCGGTAGTCCCGCGTTTATCATGGAGGTTACGCCCCCCACACACTCCGGCAATAAGTGAAAAACCGCAAAGTAGGAAGGCTATATTTATTTTAGTATTTACTGTATATATATTTTAAGGCTTTACAAACCCTTCCCACACTCTTGCAATGTTCTAAACTCTTAAACATACATCAATTTAACAACATACTTATATGCACTGTACAGTACTGCAAAGTTTTATATGGGTACTCACCAGCCTTGGTCCAGTTCTTGTTGGCTCTCTGTAGCCCTTGAGCACCAGACGCTTTTCGAGAGAACTGGGTCTTTTAGAGCCAGCACAAAACTACACAATGGTCTAGATAGAATCCAAATAATCCAGAGAAATCCGGATGAAAAAAGGCCGGGTGAGCTCCGGAGAGGACACCAGAACTCCAAGCAGCGTCTCTCCACACGAGAGGCTTCTTGGGCTGGCAAGCAGCACTCAGATTGACCAAAGAGGCTGGAAGTAGTTCTGCTCCAATTCCCGGTCGGTTCCAAACGGCTCTCTGCATCCGCTGAGCACCAAAGTCACTATGAATAAGGACCAAACTTTTTTCGGATCGGATCGAAACAGTCTCTCAATTTCAGCAGAAAGCAACGTCCGGAAGCACTGTTGGCTTCTGAGTAGTGTCCTTTTGAGTGGCAATATAGTGTACCGTATTTTCCGGCCTATAAGTCACAGTTTTTTTAAACAAATTTTCATGTCCTGCGACTTATGGGGCGAAGCGACATATTTATGGATTTTTCCCCATATTTTTTTAGACCAATTTTTGGCTGAGATATGACCGTTTCCATTCATTCTGATGAAAAAAATGGAGCAGTACCACTTTCGGCTGCTAGGGTCCACCAACCATTCCCAGCTCATGTGTCCAAAAAAAGCCTCCTCTGCTCGGACTCAATCTGTCGCAGCCCGGCCTCCTGAACTCTGGAGGTAGGTCTGAACTAGTGTTTGTTAGCAAAATAGCTCAAGAACCACACAACAGATTTAGATGAAACTTACAGAAAGTAATCACTGGATGGATATTTACAACCCATTAGCTGTAGGAGATGTTTGAGCTAAAATTCGATTTATTTATAATTTATTTTCGCGACCGTTTGGAAGACGTCAATGCGAAACAATTTAAATCCAGCAGATTTGACCATTACGTGAATTTATTAAGGAAAGATTAAGCTCAGGAACACTTGTGCTGTAATGTCAGCTAAGAAATATATATTTATAAGTGTTTATCTTGCTAAATTTTAAAGAAATAAAGCCGTCCCACCCGTGCGTGTGCACGTGGCAAAACTGCTTTTTTAAATCCAGCCGATTTGACCATTTCGTGAATTTATTAAGGACAGGTTAAGCTCATACACATCTTTGCTATAATTTTCAGCAAACAAATAATTGTTTTTGCCGTGTTAATCTTTGTTAAGTCCTTCCGTGCTCTCTCGCTCCTGTGGCCGCCATATGACGCGTAACATACGCGACGCGTCAGCGGTGACGCATAATAGATGCGACGTATACGGAGGTGCGACACATTAATGGATTTTTCCAATTTATTGGACTAAAGCGACATATGGGGCGGTGCGACTTTTCACCTGGAAAATACGGTAGTATTATTGTGAGAAAACTACAAATTGGCGGTGCCTGTCAGAAGTATTTTTTTTCGTTAACTTTTTGCTGTATCCCGTACAGTCCCAATCACATGAGTACCGTAAAAATCGGGCTATAACAAGCAGTTTTTTTTTACTCATTTGAATGTCCTGCGTGTTATACGCCGACGCGTGTTTATGGATTTTTTACCATATTTTTAGACCAATTTTTGGCTCTGATATCGTCGTTTTTCATTTTGGGCAAAAAATGGTGCAGTACCACTTTTGTCTGCTAGGGGGCCACTTCCAGACCGTTTCTAGCTCATGTGTCCGAAAAAAGCCTCCTCTGGTCGGACTGACTCTGTCGCTGCCCGCCTCCTGCTCTGGATGTAGCTGCTGTTAGCTGTGACGTTAGCTGTTTTTTTTTAGCAAGATAACTCATAAACCACACTGCGGATTTTCTTGAAACTTACAGAGCGTAATTATTTGGTGGTCATTTACACACTGTTAGCTGCATAAGACATTTGAGATAAAATTCAATTTTTATAATTTATTTTAGTAGCGCACGAGACGGTTTTGGAAGAAGTCAAACCGAAACCAATTATAATCTAGCAGATTTGACCATTTCGTGAATCGGTTAAGCTCGGGAACCCTTGTGCTATAACGTCTGCTAAGAAATATATTTTTTCTCGCAAAGAAATAATAGTTTTTACCGTGTTAATCTGTGAAGTTCTTCGTGCTCGCTCGCTTCTGTGGCCGCCATTTTAAGAAGGGCAAATGAGGCGCTGACGCGTCGCGTAGCGGTGACACATAATAGATGCGCGTTATACGCCGAAGCGTGTTATTTACGGATTTTTCCAATTTATTGGCAATAATTGGACAAAGCGTGTTATACACAGGAGCGTGTTATAATCCGACGAATACGGTAATATTAAAGTTGACAGTCGTGTGTCGTGCACAATTTTATTTTGAAAAACCGCAAAAAAGCGAGCCAGCAAAAGTCGAGCTGCGAAGTAGCAGGACTATTGTACATGGAACCCTCGACTTACGAACGAGTTCCGGACCTAAGGACCGTTCGTGTGTCGAAAATGACATACCGTAAGTCAGATCCTATAGTAAAAAAACAAACAAAAAAAAAACGTTTATTTTTATTTTTATTTTAAATAAATGAATACATGTACAGTCACCAAGCACTTAGCCTATCCTAACACAGTTTTTAAAGCTGAAGGAGTGAGTTGAATTGTCTCCCTTTCACATAAAGTGAAAGTGAAAGTAGCTCCCTTTATGTGAATGGAGCCTGCTGGGGAGACAATTCAACTCACTCCTTCATCTTTAAAAACTGTGTTAGGATAGGCTAAGTGCTTGGTGACTGTACAGTACTGTACATTTATCTATTTATTAAAAATATATATATATATTTTTTTTTTTATGTATAAATAGATAAATGTACAGTACTGTACAGTCACCAAGCACTTAGCCTATCCTAACACAGTTAAGGAGTGAGTTGAATTGTCTCCCTCCTCCCCAGCAGGCTCCATTCACATAAAGGGAGCTACTTTCACTTTATGTGAAAGGGAGACAATTCAACTCACTCCTTCATCTTTAAAAACTGTTAAGTGCTTGGTGACTGTACAGTACATGTACATTTATTTTTTTTAAAAAAAGTTTTTTTTTTTTTTTTTTACAGTGCGTTCGTAAGTCAGAGTTGCCGTAGGTCGGTGGTGCCGTAAGTCGAGGGTTCCCATTGGTAATATTTTTCAAGAAAATGTTACAATGTATTTTTAATTGTAATTTTTTTACGGTTATAAACTACAATTATAAAACCTAAATTTAAAAATGATTTAAACGTGCATGCAGCTGACGGCAAAAAACTACTCTGGTAAATTTAGTTCTTTCAAGAGAAATCTGAGTGGATAAAGTCAAATCTCAGCAGGTCAGAGTTCACAGTGTGGTGACAGACATAAATACAATTATCAAACCCACAAAAAGTGCTAAAGTGTCCACATAAACTTAAAGACTCAGGGTTTCGTGTTCAGTTTAAACATATTATGGTAAATGGTAAATGGAGCTTATTTATATAGCGCTTTCCAGCCCCCTGTGAGGAGCCCCAAAGCGCTTTACAATACCAGCCATCCACCCATTCATTCAGACATTCATACACCGGTAGTGGTAGCCTGCCTTGCAAGGCGCCATCCAGACCTACCGGGAGCAACTCAGGGTTAAGTGTCTTGCCCAGGGACACAACGACACATGGTGGGCGGGCGCAGGATTCGAACCTCCAACCTTCCGATTGGGGGTCGACTGCCATTACCACAACACCACGGCCGCCCCCATTAATTTGCTTTTGTTTGGGTAAAGTTTAACAAACAGAATATTTAGCTGAATCCAAGCAGTTCGAGCCAAAAACAAATTATTTTAGGGATGCACCGATCCACTTTCTTCACTTCGGATATCGATACTCTATGTTTGCCATCGTCAATACCAGTCTGATCTCATATCAATGCAGAAAACGGTGCTGAATTAACTTAAAACATTTGTTTTTTTTATACACAGACATAAATGTACTGAATTATAAATTTATTGAAAACTCTGCACCAGTACAGCACACTTAAACACAACAGATTCACAGGCTTGGTCAAACATGAAAAACAACACAACTTTAATTTGTTCAGTGCAGTTATGAGTACAACATCCAATGTAAAATGAATAAATAATAAGATACTGAAACTGACTAAAATACTGACTAAAACAATAGGTTGACGACTTCGGTCAAACATGAAAAAAATGAACTTCAAACATTTCAAATGGTTCAGGAATTCTAAATATAATCTAAAATAAATTAAAACGGAGCTGAAATAAGAGGAAAAAAACAACAGCTTCTTTAGCTTGGTTGGCAGATATTTAAAATAAACAGCAATCAGCTCCTGTCCTCATGGATCGGTCACATTGTCGTGATACCTGATCAAGATTTTATTTTATTTTTTCCCCCGATACCGATGGTAGTGTTGGATCTGTGCATCTAAACCAATTCCCAATCAATATATTTTTTTTTTTCCCCGGTACCGATATTGGTATGGGGTAGGTGCATCTCTATCGATACCCGATCAGTATTTTCCAATATTGTTACAGATACGCAGCACGGTGGTACAACTGGTAGAGCTGCTGCCTCTCAGCGAGAAGGTCCCTGGTTCAAATCCCAATCCGAGGGCCTTTCTGGGTGGAGTTTGCATGTTCTCTTCGTGCATGCGTGGGTTTTCTCCAGGTACTCCGGTTTCTTCCCACAGACCAAAAACATGCATGTTAGGCTGATTGGTAACTCTAAATTGTCCCTAGGTGTGAGTGAGAGAGTTAATGGTTGTTTGTCTCTATGTGTCCCTGTGATGGACTGGAGACCCGTCCAGATTGTACCCGGCCCCTCGCACTGTGATTGTTGGACATAGGCACTGGCGACCCCCGTGACCCCAAAAAATGGAAGAAGCGGGTAAAAGATAATGGATGGATGTTACAGACATGATACCAATATCGGATCGGTACATTGCTACCAATACCCCCGATCAAGACTTTTCCCGATGTCGCTACGATACTAATATTGGATTGGTGCATCTCTAATTATTTTTCAATCTTTAAGGGCAAATTGTCAAATGTACCAAAGATGCAGATTGAGTTGACTTGTTCGTAATCTGCTCTGTCATGTTTTTGTGTCTTGAAGCAGAAATGAGCGTTCATGTGATGGGGGAGGGAGTTGTTTTGCAGCCAACAGCAGCGATGTGGTTCCTCAAACATCACCTGTTGACCATAGTCTGTCCCAATGTTCACCACCTGTCATTCCATGTTTTTTAAGTTTGCACTTGTTTGTTTCTCGCTCTCCTCCTCCCCTCTTCCTGTTCCCCCCCATACACTTCCCTCTTGGATGCACCCCTTCCCTTTTTTACCTCACCCCTCGGACTCACCCCCTGACCCTCTCGCAGGCGCCACTCCCCCTATCGGACGCTCGAGCCGGTGCGTCCTCCCGTTGTCCCTAACGACTACGTCTCGAGCCCGACGCGCAACGTGGCGCACCCCCAGCAGAGCCCTGCACGCACTGCATCCGTTAATCAGAGGAACCGCACGTACAGGTACCTGCCCCCTTCCACTTCCCAGCATGCCTCTGTTCACTTCTTAAACAAAGCCCCCTTTTCCTCAGCCTTCTGCCCTCTTCTTCTTCTTCTCTGCTGCGCTTCAAATATGAGGACGCTTCTAAAAAATCTTTCATTCTTTAAAAACTTTTTTTAATAACTTTTCCTGTTTTACGTCCCACCTGTTTTGGGCCATTAAAAGCTTATTTTATTTTTTATTTTTTTGCTGTGGCTTCAAGGAAAAGCCCAGTTTGACTCAAAACTTAGGTTGACGTGGAGTTTAGGAGCTATTTTAGCTCGGCTAGAGCCAGGTTCCCATGGCGACAGTCATCCTGTCAGGTCCTTTCCTCTGAGCTTGCCTTCCCAGAAGGACAGTGATGTTTTTTTTTTTCATCAGAGAAGAGAAAAACACAAAAACAAGGGATGTTTTTGACTCTGCCTATAGTTTTTTTTTTGTTGCCCCGGACACTTTTTCTGCTCCAAGAATAAAATCTGAAGACTTCCCTCCGACTCTCCTCCTCCTCAGCTTGAGTGTTTCCCCTGCACCGCTCCATCCACAGCTCATCCTTTTCATCTCAGCCTCTTTGCTGTCCGCAGAAAGTCCTCCTCACATGTCCAGATGCGTCCTGCTTCAACACCGTGCCATATCTGTGTCTTCGTCTTGCGTCTGTCCTCGTCCATCGCTGACACATCAACGCTCTGGAGTGTGCTGCTTTAATAAACTGGACCAGTCTTGTTTAACTATCATCTTGCTGTAAAACAAGATGGAGGAGGAAACATAAAGCAGTGATTCCCAACCCTGGTCCTTGAGGAATGCCATCCTGCATCCTGATTCAGTGATTTGATTACTTAACGTTCTGCAGGATCCTGTTAATCACCCATTTATTCAAATCGGGTGTGTCAAAGCAGGGAAACAACTTAAACATGTAGGATGGTGTTCCTCAAGGACCAGAGTTGGGCACCATTGAGAAGAATAGGTTCAGGATTGTTTCAAACGTTTTGCAACAAGTTGCACTCTGAAGCTTCGAAACCATTTTAGGACTTTTAATCTGGATAGGCAAACAATTTATATGGTCCAAAACAGTCAAATACATCTTCAGATACGCTTTGTATGAATTTAAGTTTTGTTTATTAAACTATGTTAGCCTTTTTAAAAAATTTAGACATTTGCTGCCTTTATCATAATAGTTTGTTTGTCAATAAACAAAATATCTCATGAACCAAAAGACAAATTCTAATAAAACTTGCTACAATGAAATAAACTGGTGTCAACGTGATTTAAGGTGGTGCCTTATACGTAGCCTGACAGTGCACGGCTAGTTCAATTTATAATTAACAGAAGTCAATTTTTATTACTGCCTGGGCCCTGCAGACACCTATCAGGTTGTTAGTACCAGGGTTTAATTGGTAAACCGATCAATGCCGGAACGCAAACAGCAGGCGGGCTGGAAGAGTAGAGGCAGAAATGTTACTTGAAGGGAGAGCTGGTACGTGATATGAAGAAGTCGTAAGTAGCTGTTCTGTTTAAAACTAGGGCTGAACGATTTTGGAAAATAATCTAATCGCGATTTTTTTTCTATAAATTGCGATTGCGATTTAAAGGTTCAGTCTGCAGTTTCTGTAGAACATCAGCACTTAGAAAAAATTTCAACAAGCAAAGCATTCTGATCCCTCCCCCTCAGAGCCATATATGGCTCTGCCCCCTTGTGGTCTGTTAAAATTCAAATTCAAGCTCTGTTTTTATTGGCTGATTCAAATTCAAGCTCGGTTTTTATTGGCTGGTTACAAACTTAGGTAGTCCCCGAATTACGAGCGCTCTGATCTACGAGGTTCCAGACTTACGAGCTGGCGAATTTTTGGAAAAAACGCAAAAAATACTGAGTTTTCATGTGTTTTTTCACCACAGTTAGTTAGCTAAGCATATGGACACACGTTTCCGATCATTTTTATGCACTCATAAGCAGTTTTTGGATGAAAATAGAGTGTTTGTAGTCGCGCTAGCGAAACCGTTCCAATTTACGAGCGAAATTTCGGACTTACGAGCGACATGGCAACCGTTCCAAATTACGAGATTTCCGGTTTACGAGCGCCTCGTTGTAACGGATCTCGCTCGTAAATCGGGGACTACCTGTAGTATAATAAATAAAGTCCAGTTGTTTTTGTCTTGAACTTTTTTAAATTTGTCATTATAGGCACGTTTTCCAATTACATGATACAACAGCATGCCATTCAACTTTTTTTTCAGTCAGAATGAATGAAACGGTCATATTTCAGTGTTATGGTTTATAAATATGGGGGAAAAAAATCTATAAATATGTCACTTCGTCCTATAAGTTGCAAGGCATGTAAATTATGCAAAAAACTGCAATTTACAGGATGAAAAATACAGTAGTTATTATTTTTCTCCCTCTCTTTTTGAATTATGCATGTGTTCAGTGTTGAATTATTTTAACTAAACTGTTCTGTTTTCAAGTTTACAGTTTTTGTTTGCCATTAGAGATATGTTATGTGTGGGAACAATTAAACTTTTTCTCTTGGGTTAGATTTAAATAACAAGTAGGTCAGTGCTTTTATTGAGGCAAGAAGCAAATTGATGTATCCAGTAATTGTTATAAAACTACATTTACTACCAAAGTTTAGGAAGAAAATGACAGTAATCTATCACTTTACAATTAGTTGCTCTAAACTGAAGTACAACAGGTTGCCGCTACGGTTACAGCTTGGTGCCGTGATGGTATTAAAAAATATTTTGATGGTATTAAAAAGGTATTAAAAGGTATTAAATTCAACTCTGGAATTTCTGCATATACCCTGATACCAAGTACTACTGAGTACACCCTCTGCTGTGAAGATTGCTGAACGACCCAGTTGGATACATCTCAGTCACTGTAAATCGCAGAAAGTACTAGACCCTTAGGTCATTGGAGCAGAGGGGAAGTCGGGTGTACAAAGGGGGCGGTTCTTCTAGTGACCTTCATCTCAAAACCAGTGAAAAACTTAAGATCCCTGCTCTGTTAGGACAATTTGGGTTTCTAGTATTTCTGTATACCTAGCAACAATGGGAGCATCACAGGTCAGGTGGGCTCTTTGTTGTGTTGTGATGGGAGCAAGTTACATAGTGAACGGCGATATCACCGATCTGCTAAGATCTGAACACCTCCATGACTACAGCACCAACCTATGGTGGCAACTGATGAACAAAATTTCAACCTTGGCTCTCGACGAAGGCAGTCGCTAGTCCTTTCCTCTCCCGTCCTTCCACCCCCTGCTGCTGCCTGCAGCTCCTCAGCAAGCACCTCGAACGCAAATTAAGATGGATTGGAGGTTTGGGCATTCGATTCTACGAACAAGATTTCTACAGAAGAAACGGTACAAGGGGAGCCAGTCCACCCTCACAGAGTGACGAAGAGGATACGCCATGGATTCCTGTGGGTGTGGATGGTATGCGTCTCGCTCTCTGTGCTATGCTCTGTGGAGGTGAAGAATCTGGATTATATTGGATTACGATGGCAACGCTTTGCTTTTTGGCATTTGTGGAGCACTGGCCTATCGCAAAAGAAGGAGACTTCAGCAGGACTTAATGCCTGGAGCACCCGACGTCTGGTCTGCGCGGTGACCTCGAGAAATCAGCTGTTTGCGAGCTTATCCAGAGGGTGAACAGATCACCCTCGGATTGGGACTCTGGACGCTGTGGTCAACATCTGTGGTCAGTGCTTGGATCAGTGGAAAAAGTCCCGAATTGGATCGGAACAGAGTCGCCCTTACAGACTGAAGGCTACAGAAATTACAATGTGAGCCTGAAAGTGAAAATATTTGTCAATTCTTATCTGACTCCCTTGGAAACAGCCTTGAAAAAGGCTGGATATCTAATTTCTCCTAAGATGTGCTTTACTGTGGGCAAAACAACTGCTATTGTCTTGTCTGCCACCCCCCGGAGAACTTTTCTATGAGCGTTCTGGAATGTCTCATGGACAGAAACCTCCCTGCCTCAGTCTCAACATGCAACATGTAACTGTCTAAATGTGCTTCTTGGTATAGTTTTTACTGTGTCATGCGGTGTCTTGGCAGACAAAATGTGATACTTTTTTTTAATACCAACGCTGTGACCCTCATGGTACTTTCCTTTTTTTCACACCTTTGACCTTCATCCCGAAACGGATGAGAGAGGCCGCGCTGAAGAACATGTCATGTGTTCTGAATAAGCAGCAGCTTTACACACTCATTCCATCTTCAGGATGACTGTGCATACATAATCACGCTGTATTGGTGAAAACTGGTGCAATGTTAATAAAAGCTCTTGAATCTTGAATCTTGAATCTTGAATCTTATGTGTAACAACATATTTGACTTTATGTCACTCACAACAGAAAGAACATGATTTGTGTCTAAAACAAAGTCACCAGCTTTTTGTACCGTGCTACAAACAAAGTCTGGACGTGAAAAGATGATTTCCCGTACCACGTGGGCGGGTGATCGTGTAAAGTCAAGGAGCGGGCCTGGTTCATCAGGCACGCTTCTGTCTGGTGTCCCGATTTGCCGAGGAAGCCCTGTGTCGGACCGCCTGGCGGGGAACAAATCTGTTTTTACTCCAGGAGTGTTTGGTCCGAGGTGGGCCCGGCAGTGGTCTCCTGGGGATGCCCACTCGGAGAGCTTCAGCCTGTTTGCGCCTCTGGTCCAGCCTGGTCTGAATTCGATCCAAAGCTTTTCCAAAAAGCCCCGTCGGTTCTATCGAATGGTGGAGAAAAGGAATTTTTTGTCCCTCCGGGAGGTCAGTTATGATCATCCATAGATGGCGTATTGCGATGACCACCTCAGCCATGCCTCTGCCCTGTGCAACAGCTGATGTCCCCATCATATGGAGCACAAAGTCTGTTGCCCTGAGGGCTTCATCCAGCAGGTCTGCGACAGCTTGCTTGTCAGTCGTTACCTGGAGCTCCTGCAGTTCCCTTTCAGTCTGGTCTCTCAGTGCAACATACTTGCTATGGGAATTGCGCCTCCGCGCAATTACCTGAAGGAATATACTCACGCCTTTACGGCAGGGGCGTCACCGCCGCGCCAGAGGCCCGCACTATGGGTACTTAAGTGGCTTGCGTCCCTCCATCTTTCTCTTTTTTGCCCTTCACCTCGCTTAAACCTGAACTACCTTCACGAGACTTCTCTGTTGCTTCATCGCTCAAACAGAGGTGAGATTGCTCCCTACACAGAACGCACAGAGAATTATTCCTACGTACTGCTGGACTAGCGAAAGCTAGTCCGGCACTTTTCTCTTAACCCCGAAGTATTTTCTTCTCCTCTCTCTACAGGTTGCTTCGCTCGACGACTCTAACTACGCCACAAGAAAAAAGCTACCTTGCTAACACCTTGCAAGCTAGCCAGCGAAAGCAACGCGACGGAGGAGACATTTCAAGAAAAACGAAAGAAGATTCTGGAAGGACTCGCTCGCCTCATCTCGGACATGCCTCCGGAGAAAGGAAAACGAAAGGCGAGACTTCCAAGGAAAACCAGCGGGACGGCGAGCCCAACTTCGCGCTCCTGTCCCAGCGGATGCAGCTTTTCCCTCGCAGCAACGGACACCCACAAGGCCTGTCCAGTCTGCTTGGGTATGCTTCATGCAAAAACAGCACTGGATACGCCTGACTTTTGCCCACACTGCAGCCTCATGATGGATGCGGTGCTGCGGCATCGGGTTGACCTCGTCGCCAAGGCCATGGGCTCTTCAGCGACACCAGCGGACGCGGACACCACGGAGCTCCTCACTCCTACACCGGAGTTGGAGAACATGGCTGTACATGACAGTACACATGTCGAATGGGGCGACAGCCCTGACATGCTGGCTCCCATGGTGGACCTAACAGTCGAATTCGACACCCGGGGAATTATGAACGAGGACGAGATCTCAATTTCAGACTAGTGCTAGGCGATATGGAAAAAAATCATATATCACGATATGGACTTTTTTATATCACGATAACGATATATATCACGATATATACAACACGATGTGTGTGTACAAGAAAAAATTTGGACCAAAGTTTTTTTTTTTATCAAAAAGAAAATAACACAAACAGTATAACAAGGCATACAATACACATAAACAATAACAGTTGAAAAGACAATTAAACTAAGCAGAGAATTATTAATAAAGTTCTAAACGGCAGCATAAAAAAAGAACAATTTGAGAAACATAGCACAAAATTAAATTGCGTGTGCAAGAGGAGTTTCAAGTTTTATGATAAGCTAATAATATATTTGTATAAGGACTGTGCTTTTGGGAGTTTGCAGCATTTAAGTACATCCTTAAATATATTTACTTCACTTAAAAAAATACAAAATAAGGGAGAAGTTTTCAAGTAGAAAAGGAATTTCTACTTTGGTCTAAATTTTTCCTGCAGGTGGCGGTAAAACAACGGCTGCTAATAAAACCCACGAAGAAGAAATCCGCTCTGGAAGCTGGAGTAAACAAGGCAAGAAACAGAAAAGAGAAAACGTTGCATTTGATTCCGGTTCTGTTGTGTCTCTGGTCTGTTTTGTATTGGTTAACTGGACCCGAGTTCGGACTCGGTTGGACTCTGGGTTAATGTCCTCTGGACCCATTTTGTCTCCGAGTTTCAGCGGAAAAAAAATAATGGAAGCTAACAAGGTGAGCTTCTCCCT
The DNA here is from genome assembly GCA_038048925.1 of Garcialebias charrua. Classification (NCBI taxonomy): domain Eukaryota; kingdom Metazoa; phylum Chordata; class Actinopteri; order Cyprinodontiformes; family Rivulidae; genus Garcialebias; species Garcialebias charrua. Next base: position 31,332 of record JBBPBX010027608.1, read on the forward strand.
CTTTTTGGTAAAAGTTCTTCTTGGGCTGCCTATGCAGCGGTTGGTGACACCGGCTACATGCCCCCGCGTCTCCTCTGCTCTCGAGTTTAACAACGTAAAGCATGTGTCACAAACCCGCGCGTGCGTCAAACACAAAGCAGTGCCGTCATGTCGCTAAACCACAATTTGAAGCTTCTTTGCGTCGCAATGCAAACCGTTATTTTTTTATTCTTATTTATCACGATAGAGACAATAGAAGGAAAGTAGCACGATAGACACGTTTCTATCGTCCCCACGATATATATCGTCATATCGCACAACCCTATTTCAGACGCGGGCACATTTTCAACGGAGGAGACGGACGTGGAACTGGAGGATCAGGGTGAAAATCTCTCCCAGATCCTAGTACCTGTGCTCCCAGAAACCAACTTTTCTATCCCTGCTCTGATCGACTTGTGCCACAGAGCAACGGACGCGCTACACATCCCATGGCCTGAACCTCCGCCTCGCCAACAGGTCACGAGGCTGGCAGGAAACTATTTTTACTCGAAGTAGCAGGCCGCCACGAGGCAAAAGATGCCCTTGTTCCCGGACTTTCTCACAGAACTAACGCGTACCTGGACTCAGCCACGAGCTCCTATGCTTCTCCCCCTCTCACAGTTCCTCAACGTGGATGGGATGGATGAAGTTGGAATAGCTAACGTGCCTCAGATTGAGGACACACTAGCGTCTCACCTGGCTCCTAAATCATCAGGAACAAAACCAACTCTTCCCAGCAAGGCCTGTCGAGCCTCAGCGTCTCTGCTCGAGAAATGCTACAGGGCTCAGGGACTTGCGGCACGCGCCATGAACGCGTCCGCGCTAATGCAAGCTTACCTGGCCGAAAAACTGCAACAGCTCCAAACAACAACGGACAAGCAGGCGGCTGCCGAATTGCTGGATGAAGCCCGCAGAGCAACAGACTTTGTGCTCCGTATGATGGGGACAACTGCTGTTGCACAGGGTAGGGGAATGGCGGAAGTGGTCATCGTGATCCGCCACCTCTGGATGACTGACGGATCTCCCGGAGGGACAGAAGGTGCCTTTTCTCCACCACTCGATAGAGCCGGCGGGATTATTTGGTAAAGCTTTGGAGCGAATTCAGACCAAGCTGGACCAAAGACGCAGACAGGCGGAAGCTCTCCGGGTTGGCATTCCCCGGAGAAGCTTCGCGCCCCCCAAGGGAGTCTGCTGGTAGCAGACCTGCGCAGTCTTGGCACCACTCGGCAACCCGTGCCCCATAGCATACAAGGAGGAGCCCAAGCAAAGACCTGCGCAGGGCCCACCTCGTACCAAGCTTGCATGGAGCAAAAACAGGTTTGTCCCCCGCCAGGCGACCAAACACAAGGCCTCCTCGGCGAATCGTGACAACAGACAGAAACGTGCCTGATAAACCAGGTCCACGTTTCCACGTTACATGGTCACTCACCCACGTGGTAACGGGAATGATCTCTTCATGTCCAGACTTTGCTTGTAATATAGTACAATCAGCTGGTTTATTTTCAGCATGCACAAATCATGCTTTCTCTGCTGTGAGTGACTTAAAATCATGTACGTCATTGCACATAAGCACGAATAAAGTTCATGAAACAGCTCCTCTCTGTTTTATAAAAAAACAACAACAACAACATACAATCAGGTCTTTCTGACCTGCAAGCCGTCATAAAGAGAGAGGGCCTTTTCCCCCACTCTCTCACGGCCCACGGGGTATTAGCATAATTAATAAACCCCAGCAGAGTGCCTCTGCAATGAGCAGACACAGAGGCGTCTGTGAACCCCCCCCCACACCTCTAAGGAAGACAGGTGGGGAAGGTCACGTGCTCAAGCCCTAGTTCCATTGTGAACAATGGGAGAGCCAATACACTAACCAGACGATCACGTGACATGTCCGTACATCAGAGAGGCGAGCTAACAGAGTCTGACAACCGGGAGGGCTACATCAGACGCCCTCAGTTAGCCACAAATTTCACACTGTCACAACAATGACTGTGTTCAGCCTGTTGTGGATAAAAACAAATCAGAGCCGAATCAGATCTCTCTTCCTGTTTTCCAATCGGGGCTGAGCTCTTTATCATCAAATAATCTAAAGTCTACCAAACCAAAAGGAACACCCCCACTCTCTCACGGTACAGCTGTTCCTTTGTTATTAACAAAGGACACGCAATGTCCGAGCAGTACTCAGACAACACGTCTCCCCCCGTTCTGTGCTGATCCAAAACTGCTTTCAAAAATAATTCCCCCAGAGGGTGATAATAATAATAATAATAATTATTATTAATTCAATTTATAACACACTTTTCATTACTGAAAATCTCAAAGTGCTACACATATATTGAATGCTACACACATTCATAAACCGGTGGCGGCAGACTACCATGCAAGGTGCTTTCCAGTCCTACCGGGAGCAACTCAGGGTTAAGTGTCTTGCCCAAGGACACAACGACACATGGTGCGGGTCCCGGGAGTCGAACCGCCAACTTTCCGATCGGGAGACGACTGCCCTTACCACTACGCCACGGCCGCCCATATATACACGGACCTCGGTCGGTTTACTTGGTACCAACGCTCTATTAAAGACAAGGACCAGTAAACTGGACCATCCCAGGAAAAGGATTGGAGTTAGAAGATCTGCTCGTTTACATAACTCGCAACCTCACAACAGTACTACAAACTTGGAGGAGGAAAATATATTTTCCGCTCCAAACTTGTCTAATAAAGTTGACAGGTTACATCGGTCCTCAATTAACCCTGAGCATGGTAACTTGGAAGCACATCAGTAAGGAGGCCTCTTTCCCAATCTGGTTGACCCCCAGGGGTTAACAACCTCTGTGTCACCAGAAGAGGCAATACAACCACTTAGGCCATGAAATGCCAAAAGTCTCAGCTTGTTGGCTGAAAAGAACAGGTTGATGGCATCAGGCTTGCTAGAAAATGTGGTATTGACCATACAAAATGCCCATGCTGGATCAACGCAATCTTTATATGCACAAAAGTGGTGTATTTTTGAAGCCTGGTGCTCAGAAAGAAATATTATTTCTTATGCATGCGACTTGGCTCAACTCCTGACTTTCCTTCAGGATTTACTGGAAAAAGGTTGTTCTTATTCAACGATTAAAGTTTTCCTATCAGCGATTTCAGCCTGTCACGAAGGCTGGGGACACAAGACACCTGGAGCACATCCAATCATAATAAGATTTATGAAGGGTGTCCTTCGGACTAAACCACCCAGCAGGACCCTGACCCCTGGTTGGGATCTTGGCCTGGTCCTGGGGACTATTTGTGACCCTCCATTCGAGCCACTGAGCGAGATTAAGATAGATATACTGTCTTATAAAACTGCTCTACTCCTGGCACTTTGCTCGGCGAAACGCGTGGATGACCTCCATGCATTGTCTGTGCATCCAAATTGTGTACCAGATTCGCCCCTGGCGGATCAAAGGTCACACTAAGGCCTAATCCTGCATACACTCCCAAGGTCTTGACTCTGAACCATAAGAGTCTAGACTTTGATCTCTCCTCCTTTCCACCTGCCCTTGTCCTCACTCAGGAACAGGAAAGGCTACAAGCTCTCTGCCCAATGAGGGCTTTACGCACCTAAATGCAGAGAACAGCCGGATGGAGGAAAACAAACCAACTGTTCGTCTGCTTTGTAGCACCTGCTACCGGGAGAGCACTATCAAAACAACGCCTCTCACATTAGGTGACTGAGGCCATAAGAAGGGCCTACAGTAGCAAAGGTCAACAGGTACCCTCTGGAGTGCATGCTCACTCCATTAGGGGCTTGGCCACTTCCTGGTCATTATTTAAGGGTGTACCAGTCGCAGACATCTGTGCTACTGCAAATTGGAGCTCATTAAATACTTTTGCAAAGCATTACAGTTTGGATGTTACTGCTGGTGACATCACTCAGGCTGTCCTTTCTAACACACAGTAGAAAGTAGCTTGAGGTGCCTGTTGGTCATAGGCAGACGTTCACTCTAGCATGCATTTTACTGAGCATTTCAAGGGCGTGAATGGTTCCAATAGCAAGTATGTTGCACTGAGAGACCAGACTGAAAGGGAACTGAAAGTTATGCACCATAACTCATGTTCCCTAAAGGAAGGGAACAAGGTGCAACATAGCTGGCCCTTTTCAATGTTGAAAGCTCAGTGAAGTGAAACTTTGGAGAAAGATGGAGGGGCGCAAGCCGCTTAAGTACCCAGAGGGCGGGGCCTCTGGCGCGGCAGTGACGCCCCTGCCGTAAAGGCGTGATTATATTCCTTCAGGTAATCACGCGGGAGCGCAATATCCATAGCAAGTATGTTGCACCTCGTTCCCTTACTTCAGGGAACATGAGTTATGGTGCATAACTTTCAGTTTTTTAGCCAGGTATGCTTCCATCATGGCGGACACGTTCATTGCGTGCGCCGCGAGGCCCTGAGCTCAGTAGCATTTCTCGAGCAGAGAAGCCGAGGCTCGACAGGCTTTGTTGGGGAGAGTTGGTTTTGTCCCGGATGACTTGGGAGCCAGATGAGATGCCAGCGTGTCCTTAATTTGAGGCACATTGGCTATTCCCGCTTCATCTATCCCGTCCACGTCGAGGAACTGTGAGAGCGGCAGCAGCAATGGAGCTCTGGGCTGAGACCAGGTGCGAGTCAGCTCTGTGAGGAAGTCCGGAAAGACGGGCATCCTTTGCCTCGTGGCGGCCTACTGCTTTGAATAAAAATAGTTTCCTGCCAACCTCGTGACCTGATGCCGAGGTGGAGGCTCCGGCCATGGGATCTGCAGCGCGTCCGCTGCTCTGTGACAAAAGTCGAACAGAGCAGGGATGGAAAAGTGAGTCTCAGGGAGCATAGGCGCCGGTGTGCGGGAGAGATCTTCTCCCTGTTCCTTGTATTCAACGTCGGCGTCATCCGAAGAAAATTCACCTGAGGCTGAAATCGATATCTCGTCCTCGTTCATCATGCCTCGAGTGTCAAATTCGACTGTTAAGTCCACCATGGGAGCCAGCACAAGTGGGCTGTTGCCCCATTCGACTCGAGTGCTGTCATCCAGAGCAATGCTCTCGAGCTCCGACGTGGGAGTCAGAGGCTCAGTTGTGTCCGGGTCTGCTGGCGCCGCAGCAGCGCCCATGGCCTTGGCGACGAAGTCCGTCCGGTGCCTCCTCATCGCCTCCAGCATCTGGCTGCAGTGTGGGCAAGAGTCGGGTGCATCCAGTGCCATCTTCGCGTGGAACATCCCCAAGCAGACGGGACAGGCCTCGTGGGTGTCCGTTGCTGAGAGGGAAAAACCGCAGCCGCTGGGGCAGGCGCGCGAGGTTGGGCTCGCCGTCCTGCTGGTCTTTTTTGGAAGTCTTGTCTTTCGCTTCCCTTTCTCCGGAGGTATGTCCGAGATAAGACGAGCGAGTCCTTCCAAAACCCTTTTTCTTTTAATTTGAGACGTCTCCTCCGTCGCGTCGCTTTCGCTGGCTAGCCCGCTACGAACTAGCAGGGTAGCGGTGTGATGCAGTTAGCGCCGTCGAGCGAAGCAGTCTGCGGAGAGAGGAGAAGAAAAAACTTTGGGGTTAACACTAGGAATACCAGAATATTCAGATGAGTACTACACTTATCAGAGACTGTAAAATGACAGATTGAGGGATTTGCATTCAATTAGGTTTGTGTGACCCCCTGGGGCTGAAGTCTTTTGTGTGCTCAAAACATCCCCCCAGTAGCCAAAACAAAACATCTCCCCCATATTCCAACAACAACATTCCTTCTGCAGGTTCAAAGTGCAGCTTTTTACAACACAGACCAAACTTTTGGAGATGTTGATGACTCTTTGCAAATGTCAACGCTAGAAACTT
>JBBPBX010027609.1:5017-37170 GCA_038048925.1 Garcialebias charrua
TATATATATGTATATATATATGTATATATGTGTATATATATGTATATATGTGTATATATATGTATGTATATGTGTATGTGTATATGTATATATGTATATATGTATGTGTATATGTATATATGTATATATGTATGTGTATATGTATATATGTATATATGTATGTGTATATATGTGTATATGTATATATGTATGTGTATATATGTGTATATGTATATATGTATGTGTATATGTATATATGTATGTGTATATGTATATATGTATATATGTATATGTATATGTATATATATATGTATGTGTATATATATATATATATGTGTTTTTCTTTTCAGTTTTTCTTTTCAGTTTACCCAATATTTCTGTGATCTTTATGATGGATAAATAAACAAAGCCATTAAGTGACAGAGACGTTAACCTAGTTGGTATGCCAGGCGACACTACCATTTATTTAAAATAAATCAACTAAATTAACACCATTACACTTGATTGACATGATTTCACTTTCTTTCAATTTAATACGTCGGCACACTTAAATTTACGTATAATATAATATATATAATATATATTAATACGTCGGCACACTTAAATTTAACACAACAGACTTCAATATTGGATGTTAAACATATTTAGTCTGAGGGTTCATTAGCTTAAATAGTTTCCAGCTTAGATTGAGAGAAAAAGATAGGAGGAAGATGGTTTAAAGGAAATTATCTTGAGCATGTTACCAAAGTGACACTTCTCATCAGATTTCTGCTAAAATCCAGGTACGTTTGTAAACCGCTCTTTACCTTTCGACGACGAGTCTGATAAAGAGATGGCACCAGCCTGTAAGATGCACAGTCCTTCAGGCCCAGTTCGTCTGAACTGGTCATTCGTTTACGTTTCCAACGTCTCCTGGGTTCCGCTTGGTCATCAGAAAATATGTCAGCTCCTGGCCTCTGACTTCAAGATAAGCTTATTCCAGGAAGGAATAAACAAAGTTTTGAGCTTACGCTCGTTCGAAGTGGATTCATAACAGCATGTTATACAATCCTTAGCTGAATGACTGTCCTTGGCGGGTGACAGGCATTCATTCAGCTCTTTGGGACGTCTTCATGTCTTTGAAGCTCCCAGAAACTCTCCCGTTCCAGCAATAGCTTAGAACTTAAAAAAGGATCCTGAGATGAGAGTAACTTGTCTCTTTTTCATTGGTCCGTGGACCAGTCGAGCAATTCACTTGCCGTTATCACGACCCAAGGTTACAGCCCGAGCAGAGGGAAATTGTTTAGGAAAAGACAGAGCAGGCTGGAGCCCTTTTCATGAGAAACAACGGATTACTGTCTTCTGACTTTCTAAACAAAACCGTCTGGTCTCTCTGACCCGAGACTTCAACTTTAACACAGCAGTGAACACCGTTTAACTCTTACAGAATAACACAGCTTAAAAGCACACATCATGAAAATGACAAAAGTTATTCTTTTGATCACATCAGCCTAAAATCAAAGATAGAAATAGTCTCTTTTGGTGACTATGTTCTCAGATTACAGCTAATGGAATGATTTTGTGGTAAATGTCTTGCTTTACTGAGAGGTCAGTAAAGGTCATCTCTGGAACAGTTCAAAAGTACACAGGTGTATTAAAGTGGACTTGGTCATGCCCACTACAACACAAAACGCACAATAAAATCATCCGGCCACGTTAATTTGGCTTGAAACAGCGGGGTTCTCTACGGATTTATCCATTAGTAACCCAAAACAACCAGCTGGACACAGAGTTCAGCGTCTATAGGTAGTCAACAGATTTAATGAAAACTAAAAAATACATGAAACTAACGACTCGCCGTCGAATGGTCGACACAAAACGCACAATAAAATCATCCGGCCACGTTAATTTGGCTTGAAACAGCGGGGTTCTCTACGGATTAATCCATTAGTAACCCAAAACAACAACGACTCACCGTCAAATGGTCAACACAAAACACACAATAAAATCCTCCGGCCACGTTAATTTGGCTTGAAACAGCAGGGTTGCTTGCGGATTTATCCAAGTACCCAGCACAACCAGCTAGCCACAGAACTAGCCCTCGAGTTCACGACTGACCCGGAAGATGTCAAGATGGAATAGTCCATTTTTAGTAGGGGGATAAAGAAATCAACCGTTTTTTTAATTGCGTATTTAATGATCGTTTTCATCGTAACTATAATTATTTTTATGTTAAATGTACATTAACAAGCAGGATCAATGTTAGTGATGTAGGTGACTGCACGGGGCGAGGCCGGGGCCACTGCTGAAATGGGACCCCCAGGCATTTACCTACATGGTAGAGCCGAGTCTGTTCTCAGCTCTGCCCCCCTCACCCTCACACCCTTTCCTCCTCTCTGCTGTTTACGGTGGGGAAAAAGGTAAAACAAGCAGCATAAGAGCTTGTAAATAAGTTTATTGGTTTTTACTGATAGATAATTAGTTATTAGCGGTACTGCATTTTAAATAAAAATAGCACAAATCCGCTTATGAATTATAAAAGTTAGTCAATTCACAAAAACGCTGTCCACTGTAAGCGGATTAGCGCTTTAGCGCTACCAAGCGTTCATGCGTCCTTTGTTTCGATACAACTCATTTTGTTTATATTTAATAATGCCCGTTTGCTTCAATTTGTTTCGATGCAATTCATTTTGTTTATATTTAGTAATGCTTGTTTGCTTCAATTTGTTTCGATAGAGCTCATTTTGTTTGTATTTAATAATGCCCATTTGCTTCAATTTGTTTCGATAGAACTAATTTTGTTTGTATTTAATAATGCCCATTTGCTTCAATTTGTTTCGATGGAACTCATTTTGTTTGTATTTAATAATGCCCGTTTGTTTCAATTTGTTTCGATAGAACTCATTTTGTTTGTATTTAATAATGCCCGTTTGTTTCAATTTGTTTCGATGAGATTCAATTTGTTTATATTTATCAATGCTCTTTTGTTTAAGTTTTTCTCAATAACACTTATCTTCTTTATATTTATGAAGAACCACTGTCTTCACCTTTTCTCTATGAGTCATCTTGATATTTAATTTTGATTTTTTCTTTTCCTTATATGCCACATTGGTTTTATATGTAATTGTTTGTTTAGATTTTTTGGATTGGATTGGTTAAATTCCATATCAGTTTAATATTTCATCATTTTCGTCAGATTCCTTTTTCGTTTTAAATACTTGGAAAAATAGTTGTTTTTTTATTATTTCCATCAATGTGTTTAGCATTTTTCTGCAAATGTCCAGCTCTTGAGCTGGACATGTGCAGAAAAATATATATATTCTGTGTTTGACAAAGCACTATTATTACAAATTTCAAAGCAAGTATCTTTTGTGCAAATAACTGCTTGAAAATGATTTGTGTTTTGTAAATATATTGCTTCATTGGTAAACTGTTTTTGGAACTATATTTGATCCATTGTATTTATTTTATTTTTTTCCTTTCGGCTTTTTTCCCTGCGGTAGGGGTCGCCACAGCGAACTGGTCGCATGAAGATTTGGCAGTTGTTTTTACGCCAGATGCCCTTCCTGACACAACCACAGACCACCGAGCAACCACAGCCCTCTGTGTGGAGCAGAGAGCTGATATCTAGGGTTCCCGGGGGAGCAGATGGTGTGGGTTAAGGGCCTTGCTCAAGGGCCCAGAGTGGGGCAGATGAGGGTGGAGACAAGTGTGACCGCTTCACTTATCCCACCCACATCTTTGATGTTGTCGGTACCGGGGCTTGAACCGGCGACCTTCCGATCACAAGCTCACCTTCTTAACCTCTGCGCCACCACTCCCATATTTGATCCATTGTATGCCATTATGTGAATCACTGTGCAACGGAAATCGAGTTTCAGTCTACAGCCAATATGTTGGAAGTCGACATATATTTATTTAATTTGATCCATTGTATGCCATTAAATAAATATGTCGACTTCCAACATATTGGCTGTAGACTGAAACTCTATTTCCGTTGCACAGTGATTCACATAGTTCATCTGTGACTCATCAACATAATCAGATACAGAAGCATATTCTTTGTCCAGAAATTTCTCATACTCCGTTGCATTTTTTATCATATATGAAACAGTAGCCAGCCTAATTTTACAGTGATCATTTTGGGAACCACCAAGTGCATGAACTACAGCTCTGAAGAAACTATTAGAATGGTATCCAACTTACCATTTTTAAGTAAAATCTTAGAAAAGATTGTTTTTATTAAATTAAATATTTTTTTAAATGATGCCGGTATTTTAGAAAAGTATCAATCTGGTTTTAGGACGAAACACAGTACAGAAAAACAGCCCTATTAAAAATTGTGAATGATTTAAGGTGTAATCTGGATTCACACAAGCTCTCAGTCCTTGTTCTATTGGATCTGAGCGCAGCCTTTGATACAGTAGATCATCAAATTATTTTAACCCTAGGATGCATGAACGACCAATACCTACTCTTCCATGAGTGGGGTCAAAAATGACCCCAATTAGAATCAATGGGTGTTTGCAATGAAGTGAAATTATGTCTTTAATTTTGATTAGAGGCAGTTATATTTATTGTATTTGGGTCAACAAAAGACTGATTTGACATTTAATATGGTTATTCATAAATTTTTATAACATTTTTCACACAAAATAACATCAAAAATTTTCAAAAATTATTGCTAGAATATCCATCTGTCTGAAGGACAAAAAAGAGAATGAACATACAACCAGAACACTGTACACTCACATGTGCCCACACAAACATATTTTCTCTATTCACTGTGTGCAGTTGTCACAAACTATTTGCTTTTGGCTGTGACCATTGCACACTGTAGTACTGCATTTCCTGCACCAATTGGTGGCTTTGCTATTTTTGTTTCTTGGACACATCTGGCTCCTCTTTCTCTTCTGTTGGCCCTCTGTGCCTCTCTCCTGTTACTTGTTTGCAACTTTTGTCACTCCACATCTTCCAGTTGCTTCAGTGATGTAAGTTGGTAAGTTCAGGGTACCTTGGGTTGTGTAGAAGACTCCCAAAGAGCACACACATTGGTACATTCCAGTTCTTCTCACTTCCTGCAAGAATGGTTACTCCAATGAAGGCCATGAGCTCCTGTTTGCTTAGATTTTTTCACTCTTTTCCTCTTCTTATTGAAACTCTTCTTCCCTCCATGTTTGTTCATGTCAACACCTCTTCTAATATACTATCCATCCATTATCTTTTACCCGCTTCTTCCATTTTTGGATCACGGGGGTCGCCAGTGCCCATGTCTAGCAATCACTGTGCGAGGGGCGGGGTACACCCTGGACGGGTCGCAAGTCCATCACAGGGCCACATAGAGACAAACATTCACTCTCTCACTCACACCTAGAGACAATTCAGAGTTACCAATCAGACTAACATGCATGTTTTTGATCTGTGGGATGAAACCGGAGTACCCGGAGGAAACCCACGCATGCAAGGAGAGAACATGCAAACTCCACCCAGGAAGGCCCCGGGACCGGAATTTTAACCAGGGACCTGCTCGCTGAGAGGCAGCAGCTCTTATCAGTTGCGCCACCGTGCTGCCCTTCTAATATATATAGTACTATCAGTGATAAACGGCTTTCATGCATCTATTGAGAAATGGTGCTAAACCCAGGTGCAGGCCCTGACCGACTTCTCAGTAAAATGTGGCTTGGTGTTTTAGCCTGAGTGGGAGATAACTAACTAGTAAGAGCCCTTGTGGCTCATTCTGTTGGACACAACATCCATTCCCTCTTTGGAGGTCTTAGAGGACTCCTCCGTGTCTGACTGATCTTGTTCAGCAGAGGCAGGTTGGTTTCCAGACAGCCTGACATGTCCAGGTGGACAATAATCTGTATCCTCTAAATTCAAGATGCCAGATCCCGAGTCAGTACCACTGATGGGCTCTTCATCCCATCCATTCAGGATCATATCTCGAGCAAGGTCTTCGGGTATCGCTGCCCTCCAAATAGCCATGATAGTTTAGATGAGAAAACATAAAACAGACAAACATGAGACCTGGTTTCAACAAAGGACTATAACAATAGACATTCGAAACAATAGACAATCATAAAAGAGGCATACAGATTTGTATAGAATATAATGTATATAATAATATATAATAGGTTATCCAACAGGTTTGCATTTGTTACAAGGAATTGTGAATACAGTGAGTTTCTACCCAACAAATCCAGTAATATCAGCTAGCTTACTAAGCTAGTGTAATGTTAGCTAGCTTAAGTACTAACATTATTTTGTAGATAGCTAAGAGTGTCTACTTTGTTGACAAACAGGATATTCTATCAGTAAAGTCATGGAGTTGGTAAATGAAGATAATACATGTATGCTGCTGTGTCAAACTGACCTCCTAGTGGTGAGACTGCAGGTATCAGATGTGTAAATGAGACAGAAAATGTATCTTGACAGTCACAGCTGGTAAGGATAAAAGGTTCCCAAAGCAAACCCTTGAGATTCTATAGGAAATGCTTGGGGTCATTTTTGACCCCATTCATGCAAGACTGGGGTAGTGACACAAAAACTGCAATTTCTGAAAATGTATAAAAACATTAAAAAAAATTCAAATGGCTTGAAGGCAAAAACAAGTTTTATGAGGAATACCTGGAATATGGAAGAGTAAAAACTTTTAGTTTCAGAGATTTTGAAGAATAACAACCCTCGGGGTCATTTTTGACCCCACTTATGCATCTAAAGGTTAAATAGATTACAACACCTGGTCGGTCTTTCTGGTACTGTTCTTCTGTGGTTCAGCTCCTATCTCACAGATAGAACATTTATGGTAAGTATGGATACATGCTCCTCACAGATCCATGAAGCTAACTATGGTGTACCCCAAGGCTCTATTTTAGGCCCCCTACTTTTTAATTTGTACATGCTGCCACTTGGTGGAGTCATCAGGAGCCATGGGATAAGTTTCCATAGTTATGCTGATGACACACAGCTATACATCTCATTATCTCATGATGACCCCCGGCCAATCACTGCACTTTTTAATTGCATTACAGACATAAAGTCCTGGATGGCACAGAACTTTCTCCAGCTAAACCAGGACAAAACAGAAGTTTTAATCATTGGACCTGAGGTTCAAAAAGAAAATACAATTCAGAGATTACAATCTCTGTCTTTACAACCTTCTAAAAAAGTAAGAAGCCTGGGAGTTATTTTTGACTCTGAGCTTACTTTTATTCCTCATATTAAACAAATAGTCAAAACAGGATTTTATCATCTAAAAAATATAGCCAGAGTCCGCCCTCTTCTTTCTCTGACCAATACTGAGACTTTGATGCATGCTTTTATTTCTAGTCGTTTAGACTACTGTAATTCACTGCTTTCTGGTCTCCCTAAGAAAAATTTGTCCAGCCTTCAGCTGTTACAAAACTCTGCTGCTCGTGTGCTAACCAAGACCAGAAGGCAGGCTCATATTACACCTGTTTTAAAATCATTGCATTGGCTCCCTGTGCGCCTCAGGATTGATTTTAAGATTCTTTTAGTGGTTTTTAAATGTCTCAATGGTCTCGCACCATCTTATCTTGCAGAGCTGCTATTGCCCTATGAACCCCCGCGGACATTAAGGTCCTCTGGTACTGGACTACTAACAGTTCCAAAAGTCAGAACTCACACTTACGGTGAGGCTTCTTTCCAGTACTATGGCCCCCGTCTGTGGAATAGTCTGCCGGAGAACCTGAGGGCTGCAGAGAATGTTGTTGTTTTTAAGAGCAGGCTCAAGACCCATCTTTTTAACTGCATTTCCTGAACTGGTTCATCTCTGTTCACTCTATACATTTTCCATACTACTGTATTTAATTTGATTGATTGATTTTATTTATTTTGTGTGTGTCGTTTGCTTTAATTTTGTGAGTTTATTGTTTTATAATTCTGTACAGCACTTTGAGCTGCTTTTAGTATGAAGGGTGCTTTATAAATAAAATGGATTGATTGATTATCATCCTGTTTTATATTTTCTGTTTTACAGACCTATTATCATCCTGTTTTACAGACAGGTCCTAAAGATCCACATATGGGTTTTGGAAAAATGTGATTGATTAAATCTATATTCAATCTGTTACGAAGAGGTTTACCAACTTTTGTAGAACGAGGAGAAAATCCATCCATCCATCCATTTTCTTCCGCTTATCCGGGGTCGGGTCGCGGGGGTAGCAGCCTAAGTAGGGAGGCCCAGACTTCCCTCTCCCCAGCCACTTGGAGCAGCTCCTCTGGGGGAATCCCAAGGCGTTCCCAGGCCAGCCGAGAAACATAGTCCCTCCAGCGTATCCTGGGTCTTCCTCTGGGTCTCCTCCCGGTGGGACATGCCCGGAACACCTCACCAGGGAGGCGTCCAGGAGGCATCCTAACCAGATGCCCGAGCCACCTCAACTGGCTCCTCTCGATGTGGAGAAGCAGCGGCTCTACTCCGAGTCCCTCCCGGATGACTGAGCTTCTCACCCTATCTCTAAGGGAGAGTCCAGCCACCCTGCGGAGAAAACTCATTTCAGCCGCTTGTATCCGAGATCTTGTTCTTTCGGTCATAACCCAAAGCTCATGACCATAGATGAGGGTGGGAACGTAGATCGATCGGTAAATTGAGAGCTTTGCCTTTTGACTCAGCTCTCTCTTCACCACGACAGACCGGTACAGCGCCCGCTTCACTGCGGACGCTGCACCTATCCGCCTATCGATCTCACGCTCCAGTTTTCCCTCATTCGTGAACAAGATCCCGAGATACTTAAACTCCTCCACTTGGGTAAGGACCTCCTCCCCGACCCGGAGAGGGCACGCTACCCTTTTCCGGCTCAAGACCATGGCCTCGGATTTGGAGGAACTGATCCTCATCCCGGCCGCATCACATTCAGCTGCAAACCGCTCCAGCGAAAGCTGTAGATCACGAGCTGATGAAGCCAATAGGACCACATCATCTGCAAAAAACAGAGAAGCGATTCTAAGGCCACCAAAACGGATCCTCTCAACACCTTGGCTGCGCCTAGAAATTCTGTCCATAAAAGTTATAAACAGAATCGGTGACAAAGGGCAACCTTGGCGGAGTCCAACTCTCACCGGAAACGAGCCTGACTTACTGCCAGCGATGCGGACCAAGCTCTGACACCGGTCGTACAGGGACCTAACAGCCCATATCAAAGGGCCTGGTACCCCATACTCCCGGAGTACCCGCCACAGAACCCCCCGAGGGACGCGGTCGAATGCCTTTTCCAAGTCTACAAAGCACATGTAAACTGGTTGGGCAAACTCCCACGCACCCTCCAGGACCCTGTTGAGGGTGTAGAGCTGGTCTAGTGTTCCACGACCAGGACGAAAACCACACTGCTCCTCCTGAATCCGAGGTTCGACTATCCGACGGACCCTCCTCTCCAGGGGCCTCATGTATCAAAAACCTGCGTGGATTTCCTACTGAAAAGTGACGTACGGTGAAATCCAGAAAAGTGTCTACGCACAAAAAAATCCAGATTTATCAAACTGTGCGTACACCGGTATCCACGCACATTCCTTTTGTACATCACAATCAACGTGGAACTGAGCGCACATGAGAGAGTGGCCGACTCCGCCTTTGACACGCCTCCGTATAAATATGCAAAGTCATTTAAATATGCCATGCACGACAGGAATGTCGTCTCTGCTCCATTGCAAATCATGTCGGAACGTGGAAAAAAGAGGAACTTCACGGACTGTGAACAGGAATCACTTCTGAGTGAGGCAGAGAAGCACGGAAAAAGGCTTTATTTGGCACGCTCAGCGCAAAACAAACCATCCACTTTTAAATAAGAAGTTGACCAAGCTGCTCTTACATGCCTGTATAGGTTAGTGGTGAGCGCGCACGCCCTTCGTCCCAAAGGTCGTGAGATCGACTCCCGCATGGTACAACGTTTTTTTTATTTTGTTATTCCAGATTTAAAGAACACAGGAAAACTATTTAATGAAACAACAAGAAATAGAACAATACATGAAATGAAAGGAAGCAGACGATTTCTTGTTTTGTAAATAGTTTTCATGTGTATTTAAATCTGGAACGAAAAAAAAAAAGAAGAACGTTGTACCATGCGAGATTCGAACTCATGACCTTTGGAACTAAAGGCAAGCACGCTACACACTGACCTAAACGTAGGCATATTGGTACAGCTTGGTTAACTTCTTATTTAAAGAAATCACATCTCAGTGTTGTCAATATCGTTGCCACTATTTGGCGCATGCTTTTATATCCACTCATCTAATTGCGTCCATGTGGATGTAATAATCGTTAATCATGTGTGTTTGGTGGGATTAATGATTGTTTTCACATCATGGACACAGTTTCTCAGAATCACCTGTAAGTGTCGCCAAAGGAACAAAAACCACAGAAACGTGCGTACGCAAGCAGGGGAGCTGGCGTGGATATGTACTTGGATGCGCACATATTCACGTTCAGTTCAGTTTTGATACATACAGGGTTTTGCGTGGATTGTGCCGTACGCAAGGTTTTTGTGCGCACGCACGGTTGATACATGAGGCCCCAGAACCCCTGAATAGACCTTACCAGGGAGGCTTAAGAGTGTGATCCCTCTATAGTTGGAACACACCCTACGGTCCCCCTTTTTGAATAGGGGAACCACCACCCCAGTCTGCCAATCCAAGGGAACTGCCCCCGATGTCCACGCGATATTGCAGAGTCGCGTAAGCCAACACAACCCCACAACATCCAGAGCCCTAAGGAACTCAGGACGAATCTCATCCACCCCCGGAGCCTTGCCACCGCGGAGCTTTTTAACCACCTTGGCGACCTCAGCACCAGAGATTGGAGAGCCCGACCCAAAGTCCCCAGGCTCCGCTTCCTCAGTGGAAGACGTGCCAGTAGGATTGAGGAGGTCTTCGAAGTATTCCGCCCACCGACTCACAACATCCCGAGTTGAGGTCAACAGCACGCCATCCCCACCATAAATGGTGTTGGTCGCGTACCGCTTTCCCCCCCTGAGACGCCGGATGGTGGACCAGAATCGCCTCGAAGCCGTACGGAAGTCATTCTCCATGGCCTCTCCGAACTCCTCCCACGCCCGAGTTTTTGCCTCAGCAACCACCCGAGCCGCATGCCGCTTGGACTGCCGGTACCTATCTGCTGCTTCCGGGGTCCCACAGGCCAAAAAGGCCCAATAGGACTCCTTCTTCAGCTTGACAGCATCCCTCACCGCCGGTGTCCACCACCGGGTTCGAGGGTTGCCACCACGACAGGCACCAACAACCTTGCGGCCACAACTCCGATAAGCTGCCTCGACAATAGAGGCGCGAAACATGGCCCACTCGGGCTCAATGTCCCCCGCCTCCCTCGGAACGTGTTCAAAGCTCTCCCGGAGGTGGGAGTTAAAGCTCCGTCTTACGGGAGACTCTGCCAGACGTTCCCAGCAGACCCTCACAATACGTTTGGGTCTGCCAGGTCTGACCGGCATCCTCCCCCACCATCGGAGCCAACTCACCACCAGGTAGTGGTCAGTTGACAGCTCCGCCCCTCTCTTCACCCGAGTGTCCAGGACATGCGGCCGCAGATCAGATGAGACGACAACAAAGTCGATCATTGAACTACGACCTAGGGTGTCCTGGTGCCAAGAGCACATATGGACACCCTTATGCCTGAACATGGTGTTCGTTATGGACAATCCATGACGAGCACAGAAGTCCAACAACAGAACACCACTCGGGTTCAGATCAGGGGGGCCGTTCCTCCCAACCACACCCCTCCAGGTCTCACTGTCATTGCCCACGTGAGCGTTGAAGTCCCCCAGCAGAACAAGGGAGTCCCCAGGAGGCGCACCCTCCAATACCCCCTCCAAGGACTCCAAAAAGGGTGGGTAATCTGCGCTGCCGTTTGGCGCATAGGCACAAACAACAGTCAGAGCCCGTCCCCCCACACGTAGGCGAAGGGAGGCTACCCTCTCGTTCACCGGGGTGAACCCCAACGTACAGGCACCAAGATGGGGGGCAACAAGTATGCCCACTCCTGCTCGGCGCCTCTCACCAGGGGCAACTCCAGAGTGGAAGAGTGTCCAACCCCTCTCAAGGAAACTGGTTCCAGAGCCAGAGCCATGCGTTGAGGTGAGTCCGACTATTTCTAGCCGGAACCTCTCAACCTCACACACTAGCTCAGGCTCCTTCCCCACCAGAGAGGTGACATTCCATGTCCCAATGGCCAGCTTCTGTAGCCGAGTATCAGACCGCCAGGGTCCCCGCCCTCGGCCACCACCCATTCCACAATGCACCCGACCCCTTTGGCCCCTTCCACAGGTGGTGAGCCCATGGGAAGTACACGAGGAGTAAATAAGAAAGTATTTTCATCGTTCTTATTAATAGCTTTAACACCATCCTCATTTTCTACAAAATGTCTTGATCTTTAACTGTCTGGAGTCTGGACAGACACAATCTTCTGTTTGGTAGAAGTTTGTCGAGTTTTACAAGTCACTGATGCATCTTTGGTCATGCAATACCCATAGCATGCCTGTTGATTAGGTTGCTTAACACAAACAACTGTTTCATAATGATTTTCATTAATATTTTGTAAATAAATGCACAGATTTGATGAAGTACTCTTAGTACCATATTCAAGCCATTTGTCAGCACAGTATGTAAATATGTTAATGCCCAAATAATCAGCTGTAGCTTGAATTTCTACTTCAGTTGCCCAACTGCCAACATACCGCATCCTTGATTTGGCTAGATATTCTGACACTGAAGTATATTCACTTCTTAAAAATTTCTCAAATGTGTGTGAATTTTCTTTTAAATGTTTGACAATAGCATTCCTAACCTTTAAATGTCTTTCTTCAGTGGCAGTAATACTTTGACTAACCGTTCTAAAAAAAGCAGTTTCCATCTCCCTTTATCTTTTCTGTCAAACATGGCACACCTAGTTCCCCAATTGGACCAGTTTCTGAATTGGTCTTTTCAGACTTTTAAGTTCAGCTTTTTGCACAACGACTGTGTAACTTCTTCAGAAAGAGGGTGAAAATACAAAACTTTACTGAATATTACCAATGAAGTAAACACGAGGGAGCCACCAGATTGTGTCTTTAAACACATACGGTGCCACCCAGATGTAAAGGATTTTAGCAGGGGTCAGTATTAAGCTGACCTCTTTATCCTTAATTAATTTACTTATTCAGATTGAATAGTAATTTCACGGATTCTTTTCTTTTTCAGTTTACCCAATATTTCTGTGATCTTTATGATGGATAAGTAAAACAGAAGCCATAGAGTGACAATGGACACGTTAACTTAGCTTGGTATGTCAAGGACACTACCATTTATTTAAAATAAATCAACTAAATTAACACCATTACACTTGATTGACATGATTTCACTTTCTTTCAATTTAATACGTCGGCACATTTAAATTACAACACAACAGACTTCAATACAGGATGTTAACATATTAAGTCTGAGGCTCTATGACTTAAAAATAGTTATCAGCTTAGAAATGGAGATGGAGAAATTTAAGAAGGAGAGGTTAAAGGAGGAAGTTATTTATCTTGAGGGTAACCAGAAATGACACTTTCCATCCGACTTCTGTTAAACCCCAGGTACGTTTGTAAATAGCTCTTTACCTTTTGACAACAGCCCGGTAAGAGAGAAGACCTTGTAGCTTTTCAGATGCACGGGTCCTTGGGGGAACCAGTACCTCTGAGCAGGTTATTCGTTTACCTTCCAACGTCTCCTGGTTTCGCGTTGGTCATCAGAAAATGTGTCAGCTCCTGGCCTCTGACTTCAAGATAACTATTCCAGGAAGGAATAAACAAAGTTTTGAGCTTACGCTCGTTCTAAGTGGACTCATAACAGCATGTTATTAGTCCTTAACTGGATGACGTGCCCTTAGCGTGTGACTAAACGTCCACCCAGCTTTTTGGGAAAGTTCACATCTCTTTGAAGTTCCCAGCAGACTCCCCAGTTCCAGCAACAGCTTAGAACTTTTAGGAAGGATCTGAGATGAGAGAAACTTGTCTCTTTTTCATTGGTCCGTGGACCAGCGAGGAGTTCACTTGTTGTTATCAAGATTCAAGGTGAAATTCACAGCAGAGTGAAAATGTTTTGGAAAGACAGAGAGTGCTGGAGCCCTTCTCATGAAAAACAACGGATTAACTGTCTTCTGACTTTCTAAACAAAACGGCCGGGTCTCTCTGACCCGAGTCGTCAACTTTCACACAGCATTGGACACAGTTTAACTCTTACAGAATAACACAGCTTAAAAGCACACATCATGAAAATGACAAAAGTTATTCTTTTGATTACATTAGAATAAAATCAAAGATAGAAATAGTCTCTTTTGGTGACTATGTTCTCAGATTACAACTAATGGAATAATTTGTAGCAAATGTCTTGCTTTACTGAGAGGTCAGTAGGGTCATTCTCTGAATTCGGTGCACTTTGTGTCTCCCAGGTTTACCTCAAAGATTTTAATATAAAGTAAACCACAACATTTATTTAAAAACAAGAAATGGAAATATCCATGTGTCTTTGCAATATTACACACAAATAATAATTTTAAAAAATGATTTAACAAAAAAAAAAAGGATTACTGAGGCACAGAGGTCAGCCAAATGAGCATGTCCCCACTGAGCAACATCATGTTTTCACTGAATATAAAACAAATAAAAATAGCCACTAACTGCAAGTTATTTCTGTTAATATAAAAATTTGCCAGTATCCTTTAGCCTAAAAAAAGAAATATGAGAAAAATGTATGCCTTATTTATAAAACTGTACTTTTTAATCATGTCCCCCAGTTTTGTTCCACCCCATAACAGCATACCAATTCCCCCCTTTTAAAAAATAATGGTTCAGTCCAACTTCCTCAGGACCCAGAAGGTGACATCATTTAAGTCTTTTCCCGCTCACACTGTAAAGACTGGTAAGTGTTAGCATAATTTCTTACCTATATTTCATTGTTTTTATCCACAGACTAACATCGTCAAGCTCAACCTTTCCACACTGTTACATGCATAAATGATATTTAAAAAAATTTGGGAAAAAGAAAAGAGCTGTTTTGGAAAATATATTAATTTCTTGTTTTCCTCATGCTATATGCTACCTCATAGCCTAGCTAATATGTACTTATGGCTACTTTTAGCCAAAATCTTCAACCCCATAACATTCAACCCCATAACAAAAACCACTGTTACGGGGTTGAAGGTTGGACTGCTCTTAAGTCAGGGAGCCACTTTTCTCTAAATATTATTTCAATATTATTATTTTCTGACCAGATGACTAAATCAAATGCAGAGAGACAAAGAGAGTTCAGGGCAAGAAGAAATGCAGATTCACATAGAAGGGAAGAATACCTCAGAAAAGAGTGTGAGCGATGGAAAAGAGATAAAGAAGCAGGGAAAAAGAAATCATTCAATGACCTGAGTAAGAAAGCTCAAAGACAAAAGCGCAAGGAGTGGCAGAAGGCTAAAGAAAGACAGAAAAAGAAAGCTGAGATGGGAAGCTAGGGCCTACCACTCTTGAAAGTGAGATTGAAGATACAGTGCAAGCCAGACCAGGGTCCTCACGGTGAGGGAAATGTGGTTAGAAATAATGCTTGGTTTTAATTAAAAACAGACACAAAATATATAGTGGTCAAATTTGCACCCTTGTGTCCTTGTTGCTATGTCATTACTAATGTAACTACTACTTTACTATCAGTAAAACTAATAATTCCTTTCCATATTTTCATCTTAGTCGTTCAGAAGACAAGAAAGCATCCAGAAAGGCAAGAGAGAAACTGCGCAAAAAAATAGAGGTACTAAAAGAGAAACTCAAACTTCAGAAGAATCAGACAGAAAAATACAAGAAAATATTCTAGCGAGCAACCAAGAATAAAGACTCTCCCAGGTCCAAAGTCCATCAGTTACTGAAATGTTGCATTGTGAACAGAAAGGTGAGGAAAACTTTGCTGTACCATGAAACCCTAATTTGTGACATTAGGAGTAAATACAAGAATACCAGAAATGAAAAGAGGAAAAAGACTATTGCTGAGGTTGATGTTCTGAATTCCATCAGGTAGTTTCTCTTGCTCGAGGGGTGATAACATCACGAGATGTTAGCTCGATGGAAAGCACAGTATGGAAAGCTTGAATGTGAATACTGGAACACAAATCATTTCAGCTTTCTCAGGAAAGTCCCAAGTACTACGTCACAAGGGCAGAAACAAATCAATTGGGATGACCCAAAAGTAATAGGGGAGTGGTGTGTGCTCACTTACGACAAAGCACTGTATCCAGGAATTATCCTTTCCATAGACGAAACCAGTGTTCAAGTCAAATGCATGCACCATGCAGGGATAACCAAAAACAGATTATTTTGGCCTCTACAAGAGGATGTACTGTGGTATCCATTTGATGATGTTTTTGAGCTTATCCCGCCTCCTCAACCCGTCACAGGATGTGATTCACGTCACATACAAATTCAGAAAGAGATCTGGGATCGACTGTCTGACTAAAGGATGAAATAATCATAAATAGGAACAGCAGATAAGAAAAGAAACCATCCACATTCACTTTCATTCATCACACTTATTAGTTCAGAGTTTAGTTCATGCTCATTTCCGATGTTTAAGAGCTGACAACAATGTATTTTTTTCTCAAGACATCTGTTCAATCTAAATGTGATGTTATTTTTAAACAATGTTAAATATTACATATCTAGTGTTCTGTTTCTTTCCTCTTGTTTGTTTTAATGAATTAAAGTCAGTTTTAACTTGATTAAATGTTGTCATTTATTCAACCCTGTTACACTGTGTTCAACCCTGTAACACTGTGTTCAACCCTGTTACTTTATATGATGTTATGCATTTTTTGATAGTAATAACAAATATTGGACTAATGTTGATTGTACTATATGCAAAGTTTAGAGGACAAGTAGAAAACATAAAAAAGCCTGATCTAATGTTCATGCTAAAGTGTAATTTCAAGATGTATGAAAACTGTTTGTACATTAAGTTGCCATATTTTACTTGACAGTCAAATTATTATTATTTAGAATCAAATAAAATTTACTTGCAATAAGTTAGTTTACACAAGGGACAGGTGACAACAAAGGAAATGAAAGAATTAGTTTGATTATGTTTTAGAGTCATACTCATACAGGAATCTAATTGTTCCGTTACGGGGTGGAATTTAAAACAACTTAAGGAACAAAGAAATAACCAATAATGTTTGGGATTTCATTTATAAGGTGGGAAAATATCTTTTGTCAGAGGTTCAAATAGTTCTTCAGAAGTTGCAATGTTCAGAAACACAATTTTCTGTGGTTTATTTTTCTGTAACCTGAGAACCCAAAATGCACCGAATTCAGAGAATCACCCAGTAAAGGTCATCACTGGACAGTTCAAAAACCTTAGTTTGACCCTGGGTAGGTCCACTACACCAACAAAAACAATTCCATCATCATCATCATCAGTATCAGTCGTCTGGATATTTTGTATTAATTGATGGGGCTTTTTGCTTGCATTCTCTTGGACCTCTTTTGGATATGAATTGTCAGATATATCACTACTAGAAAAGTTATTACTAAAAAGACCACTGGTATCTGGAATAGAAGCTTCATGCTTGGATGTATTTGTGTCTGTATTGACATTTTGCGATGTTTTTAATTGGGATAATCGATGAAGCTTTTTGTTTACATTCTCTTGTACCTTATCTGAATATGAGTTGTCAGATATATCATCACTGGAAGAGTTATTACCAAAAAAAATACTGGTATCGGGAATAGGAGTTTCATGCTCAGATATATTTGTATTTGGGTCTGTTGTGACATTTTGAGATATTTTCAAATGGGATAATAGATGGGGCTTTTGGCATGCATTTTCTTGGAATTGTACTGCGCAAGAATTGCAAGGCTTATTAGCACTGGAAAAGTTTGCATCAAAAACATCAGTGATGTCTTAAACTGCAGTTAAATGTTCAGATATGTTTGTCTTTGGTAGAATAATATCAATTCCAGTGATCTCAAAATCTATGGGACTGGATGTTAGTTGAGTAGCCAACCTCTGAACATAGTTAAAGACTTCATCAATAGTACTGAAGTACAAAACAACACTGCTCCCAGCTGCAGTACAAAACAACACTGCTCCCAGTTGCATCTACCATACCGTCTTCATTACGACAATGAGAATAAATGATTGCGTAACGACCACTTTGACTGACGAGAGCACAAGTATTCTTGCTCAGGGTTAGAAAACAGGTTTCATACTTTGTACACATCTTGTTCAGTCCATATCTTGTTCAGTCCATTCTCAAGAGAAGTCAGCACGTTAGCATCAATCAACTCTCCTTTCACCACGTCAACTTTGCCATAAACAACGTCCCCATAAACATACTGAATGATCTGTTCTTCGACGTCCAATTTTTTAGGCAAGTCTTCAATAGAAGGAAGCCCATGTTGATCACGGACTAAATTGACGTTGCACAAACCTGTATAAAGCTCATCACCTAAAACGAGGACATTATCCAATACATTAACATCCCAAGAAAAGACACTTTTCAGTGTGTGCTTTGTTAAAGCAAGCAAACATATGGCTACACACTGAGTTCCGGGATATGTAAATCGATAATCGCCCTGATGAAATGATCCACTGAGTGATGAGAGATGATGACATGCACTGACATGATGGCAAAGGTCGGTGGCTTGGGTTTCAACAATTCCTGCTGAACATTCCTCCATTTCAGTGTACGTCTGTGGTACGGACATGGGAGAAACACCGTACTCAAGGTCCACTTGATTTACTTCTTTTGTAGACAGAGGAGTAAATAAAATATTTTCATCGTTCTTATTAATAGCTTTAACACTATCCTCATTTTCTACAAAAATGTCTTGATCTTTAACAGTCTGGACAGACACAATCTTCTGTTTGGTAGAAGTTTGTCGAGTTTTACAAGTGACTGATACATCTTTGGTCATGCAATACCCATAGCATGCTTGTTGATTAGGTTGCTTAACACAAACAACTGTTTCATAATGATTTTCATTAATATTTTGTAAATAAATGCACGGATTTGATGAAGTACTCTTAGTACCATATTCAAGCCATTTGTCAGCACAGTATGTAAATAGGTTAATGCCCAAATAATCAGCTGTAGCTTGAATTTCTACTTCAGTTGCCCAACTGCCAACATAACGCATCCTTGATTTGGCTAGATATTCTGACACTGAAGAATATTTGCTTCTTAAAAATTTCTCAAATGTGTATGAATTTTCTTTTAAATGTTTGACAATAGCATTCCTAACTTTTAGATGTCTTTCTTCAGTGCCACTAATACTTTGACTAACTGCTCTAAAAAAACAGTTTCCATCTCCCTTATCTTTTCTGTCAAACATGGCACACCTAGTTCCCCAATTGGACCAATTGTTGAATTTGTCTTTTCAGACTTTAAATTCAGCTTTTTGCACAACGACTATGTAAGTTCTTCAGAAAGAGGGTGAAAATACAAAACTTTACTTTTACTGTTGCTAACAAAAACAATTACATCGTCATCATCGGTATCAGTCATCTGGATATTTTGTATTAATTGATGGGGCTTTTTGCTTGCATTCTCTTGGACCTCTTCTAGATATGAATTGTCAGATATATCACCACTGGAAAAGTCATTACCAAAAAGACTACTGGTATCTGGAATAGAAGTTTTATGCTCATATGTATTTGTATTTGGGTCTGTATTGACATTTTGTGATGTTTTTAATTGGGATAATTGATGGGGCTTTTTGTTTGCATTCTCTTGTACCTTATCTGGATATGAGTTGTCAGATATATCATCACTGGAAAAGTTATTACCAAAAAGACCACTGGTATTAGGAATAGAAGTTTCATGCTCGGATACATTTGTATTTGGGTCTGTCGTGACATTTTGAGATATTGTCAAATGGGATAATTGATAGGGCTTTTGACATGCATTTTCTTGGAATTGTACTGCGCAAGAATTGCAAGGCATATTAGCAATGATAAAGTTCTCATCAAAAACATCAGTGTTGTCTTGAACTGCAGTTAAATGTTCAGATATGTTTGTCTTTGATGAATTAATATAAATTCCACTGATCTCAAAATCTTTCGAACCGGATGTTGAGTGGCCAACCTCTGACATAGTTAAAGACTTAATCAATAGTACTGAAGTACAAAACAACACTGCTCCCAGCTGCATCTACCATGCCGTCTTCATAACGACAATGAGAATCAATGATGGCGTAATGACCACTTTGACTGACAAGAGCACAAGTATTGTTGGTCAAGGTTAGAAAGCAGGTTTCATACTTTGTACATATCTTGTTCAGTCCATCCCAAAGAGAAGTCAGCACGTTAGCATCAATCAACTCTCCTTCCACCAAGTCAACCTGGCCAGAAACAACGACCCCATAAACATACTTAATAAACTGTTCTTCGACCTCCAGTTCTTTAGGCAAGTCTTCAATAGAAAGAAACTAAATGTTGATCACGGACTAAATTGAACTTGTGCA
This sequence comes from Garcialebias charrua, assembly GCA_038048925.1. Lineage (NCBI taxonomy): Eukaryota > Metazoa > Chordata > Actinopteri > Cyprinodontiformes > Rivulidae > Garcialebias > Garcialebias charrua. The sequence continues at coordinate 25,456 of JBBPBX010027609.1, forward strand.
AACCTGTATAAAGCTCATCACCTAAAACGAGGACATTATCCAATACATTAACATCCCAAGAAAAGACACTTTTCAGTGTGTGCTTTGTTAAAGCAAGCAAACTTATGGCTACATACTGAGTTTCAGGATATGTAAATCGACCATCGCCCTGATGAAATGATCCACTGAGTGATACGAGATGATTACTTGCACTGACACGATGGCAAAGATCGGTGGCCTGGGTTTCAGCAATTCCTGCTGAACATTCCTCCATTTCAGTGTACGTTTGTGGTACAGACATGGGAGAAAGACCGAGGTCCACTTGACTTACTTCTTTGTTTTCCAAAGTCAAACTGTTCTTATGTACCTGCCGCTTTTTGTCTTTTGCATGATCTGCACACAGAATGTCCTGAGCACGGTCATGTTTCAAAGCAATACAATCAAAACGGCCTGTTGTCTTTCCATCAGGAACTTTAGCTGAAGCATTGGCATCTGTAGCTTGTGCATCAGAAATTTCTGATGAACATTCTTGGACATCCAAGTTAGTCAGTTCTACAAAAAGACCAGAAATGGAATACTTTCTGGCATCTAATGAATCTAATAATATGCCACATTAAATCAATTGGGCAGGTATTAAACACAGCAACAGATGCGCTGCATTTTGATGGCAACCCTTTTGAATTGCGTATTCCACAATCCACAAGTACAAAGTACTTTTCATGTGGAAAAATAGCCTATATGCCACGGACTTCCGTTCCAGCACTTCCGCATTCATGACCCATAGGGCGCACTTCCGGTTTGCAGTCAACACGGTGTTAGCTATGGCGTTCTTCACAAGATCTCTGCATTGTCTGTGTTGCCTGTTGCGTGTTTGTTTGTCCAGCACTTTGGTGTGGACTTGTTCCTGTTTAAAGTGCTTTATAAATAAAATGGTATGGTATGGTATGGTACATTTGCATACAATTTCATTTTCAAACTAATGTAACGGAGTATTGTCTTACCGTTTGTTTCTTGTGGGAGGGAAGGTTTTCTATTGTCGGCTCTATGGATTGCTGGAGCTGCGGGGCCCGGTTGTCTAGGTGTCGGGTCTGTGGGTGGTGGCTGTTGGGTGGAGGCTGCCTTGGGGGAGATGGTGGGCTGGTGGCTGGGCGTCTGCGTTTGGCTGTTGGACCATGGGATTCGGTCGTCTGGTCTGTGGGCGGTGGCTGCTGGGTGGTGGCTGTAGTGGAGGGGCTGGTGGGCGTCGTGGCGGGGCTGGTGGTTGTCGTGGCTGGATGTCTGCTTTCGGCCATTGAGCCACAGGGCTGCTGTTGTTGGGACAAGGTGCAACGGTTTCGAGGAATGTTGTGGAGACGGTCTGTCGTCTTTGGGCTTGTTTTGCTGGGGACGTGGGTTTCCGGTTGGCTGTAGTTAGGTCCGCGTTCTTGCTGGGGGCCGGTAATGTAATTGATAATATAATGAAAATGATAATAGAAATAATAAATATGAATAAGAAAAACATTGTGATAAGTTGTATATGTCAATCACCAGGATCAAATACATAATTTTTCACTGATTGATAATAAACCCTGATGCATGCTCAATAATCCAGGTAGAAAATCTAAAAAAGCAAAGTCTGGTCCTCTGGGGCCTCATGTATCAAAAACCTGCGTGGATTTCCTACTGAAAAGTGACGTACGGTGAAATCCAGAAAAGTGTCTACGCACAAAAAAATCCAGATTTATCAAACTGTGCGTACACCGGTATCCACGCACATTCCTTTTGTACATCACAATCAACGTGGAACTGAGCGCACATGAGAGAGTGGCCGACTCCGCTTTTGACACGCCTCCGTATAAATATGCAAAGTCATTTAAATATGCCATGCACGACAGGAATGTCGTCTCTGCTCCATTGCAAAACGTGGAAAAAAGAGGAACTTCACGGACTGTGAACAGGAATCACTTCTGAGTGAGGCAGAGAAGCACGGAAAAAGGCTTTATTTGGCACGCTCAGCGCAAAACAAACCATCCACTTTTAAATAAAAAGTTGACCAAGCTGCTCTTACATGCCTGTATAGGTTAGTGGTGAGCGCGCACGCCCTTCGTCCCAAAGGTCCTGAGATCGACTCCCGCATGGTACAACGTTTTTTTTATTTTGTTATTCCAGATTTAAAGAACACAGGAAAACTATTTAATGAAACAACAAGAAATAGAACAATACATGAAATGAAAGGAAGCAGACGATTTCTTGTTTTGTAAATAGTTTTCATGTGTATTTAAATCTGGAAGAAAAAAAAAAAGAAAAACGTTGTACCATGCGAGATTCGAACTCATGACCTTTGGAACTAAAGGCAAGCACGCTACACACTGACCTAAACGTAGGCATATTGGTACAGCTTGGTTAACTTCTTATTTAAAGAAATCACATCTCAGTGTTGTCAATATCGTTGCCACTATTTGGCGCATGCTTTTATATCCACTCATCTAATTGCGTCCATGTGGATGTAATAATCGTTAATCATGTGTGTTTGGTGGGATTAATGATTGTTTTCACATCATGGACACAGTTTCTCAGAATCACCTGTAAGTGTCGCCAAAGGAACAAAAACCACAGAAACGTGCGTACGCAAGCAGGGGAGCTGGCGTGGATATGTACTTGGATGCGCACATATTCACGTTCAGTTCAGTTTTGATACATACAGGGTTTTGCGTGGATTGTGCCGTACGCAAGGTTTTTGTGCGCACGCACGGTTGATACATGAGGCCCCAGGCCAACACGTGTTGGCCTATTACAGGAAAGCTCTTGATTGCTCCCCCTGCCTGTAGGAGAGCATCGTCTCTTCCAAGGCAGCCTCCATCCCTAGAAATGTGATTTGCTAGGATGGGGTCACAGAGCTCTTCTCGCAGTTTATGATGAAACCCAGATGAGACAGGTGTTTCACTAGGACAGCTGTTTGTGTCTCTGCTTCCTCCCTGGAATGGGATAAGAGCAGAAGATTGTCCAGATAAAAAAGTATTCTCATGCCCTTTGTTTGTAATGGATATAGCGCTGCCTCGATACACTTTGAGAAGGTACGGTTGTCGAGCGCGTAACCGAACGGGAGGCAGATGAACTGGTAACAAACCCCTTGAAACGTAAACCTGAGAAATTTCTTGTGTTTGTTTATTATTGGGATGTGGAAATATGCGTCCTTCAAGTCGATTGACACAAACCATTCCCCCTGTTTCACATACTCGAGAGCACATTTTATCATGAGCATATAGAAGGGGCAACGGGATGTAGTTGTTGAAAATTGACAAGTCTAGAATCGGTTTGAGTCTGCCTGATTTCTTTGGAACCAGGAAATACCTGGAGTAAAAGCCAGCTTTCTCCTCTCCTGAGGGGACCTTAGAAATTACGCATTTTACTAAAAGCTCCTTCAATTCTAATTGGAGGGCTATGCCTACTCTGGGGATGTAAGCTTTGTTTCTAACATCCCGTTGAATTTTGGTGGCGCTCTTGAAAGCTACAGGGTGTAACCCATGCAAATCAATTGATTTAACCATTTGTTCAGCGTACCGGCTTCCAGCCATGTAGCGCTACGTGTCGATAAAGGAGAAGCCTGAGTACTTTGACTCGCAAGTGAAAATAGCTGAGCCTCTACCGCCGCCAAGCGGACAGTGTCCGTATTGAACCATGGGAGGCTCGTCTAAAAAAGGGGGATTTATCAGTCATTGACAAATGTCTCTTTTAAGGTGGTTCGTTGACTGCACTTGTTTCTCTCAGACTGGTAGAAGGAAGTGACGAGAAGGTCCTAGTTAAAGCTGCTGCTTTAAAACCAGGCTCATGGGTTTTAACCGAGTTAGTGGAGGCAGAAACTTCTCTGTTTTGTTTGAATGGTTTACCGCTCTGTGTCTGTTGGCAGCTGTCAGAGCGGGCCCCCACCATCGTGTAGGGAGGCAGGGCTGGAGGGTTCATGTAGAGTTCTTCTGCGTACACCTGCAGTCCAGCTTTCTGTTTGATCACAGTAAAACATCACACCCTTCTATTTACAACTTCTTCATTCATTTTAGGAGACGTGTTTATAAACCCCCGGGAGGGAGGAATTCAGCATGTCTGAATGAAAGACTCTTTTTTTAAGACAGTTTCTTTGTTTTCTTCATTAAACGCACTGTCAGCAAACACCTCTCCAGCAAAACGTCATTTTTTGAAGTGTGTTTTCCTCGAGTCCTGGTGTTGACTCGGTCATGAAGGCTGTTGGCGGCCCTTGCCTCTGAGGGCCCCGTGTCTCTGAAAAGCCTGGGACAGATGCCCTTTTGCTGAAGCTGGGGGCAATGGCACTGCAAACGTTGAGGCGGGCGATGAGCGTCTTTGTTGTTGGCGATAGGATCTACTCTGATCCCGATAATGCAGAATGGAGAAAACGGAGAAAACGTGATCCGTGTGCCCTTGGACTTGGACTTGCGCGACCCGCCGTACATGGACAAATATGGCGCCCTAATAGAGTTTCTGCATCGAAGGTACACTTTGACTTCAACTGAGAGGGCTGATAAACTGCTATCGCTGCCGGGTTTGGGTGACGGAACGGCTGTGATCATGATGGACAAAATGCTGTCCCTACTTGGTTCAGACAATGGGGGGTTCCTTTTCCCTCACATTTTCCTGCGCCAGCTTCCATCGCAAGTGAGGGCTACTTTGGCCAATTCCCTTTGTTTATCTACCGGTGATTACCGGGGTTTGGCGGAGGAGGCGGACCGGGTCCTGCTGGCTACCAGACGGTTCGCGGTGCAGAGTACATCGGTGGAGCCGGTGCACAGAACACCGGAGCAGACGGAGATGGAGGAGCCAGCGGCGGTTTCAGCTGTTGGCGCGCGAACTCGGCGGGGGAGCTCCCTTTGTTTCTACCACCGGAGGTTCGCAAACAAAGCTAAGCGCTGCATCCCACCATGCGCATGGGTGTCGGGAAACGAGGAAGCCGGCGCTCAGTAGCAGCTGTGGGCGCTGGCGAGCGAGGTGAGCTGCTCTTCGTCACAGACTCCCTGTCAGGACGTCGTTTTCTGGTTGACTCTGGTTCCCAGAAGAGTTTGGTCCACCCTGTTGGACCTGAATTAGCAGGCCGAGGCAGTGGCCCACTGCTAACTGCTGCTAACGGCTCTCCCATTGGAACTTTTGGCACTAGACGGGCAACAGTTTCTTTCCATGGTCGTGAGTTTGAGTGGGATTTTGTTGTTGCCTCAGTGACTGTTCCTATTATCGGTGCAGATTTTTTATGTGCTCATCATGGACTGTTAGTAGATGTTGCTAACCGCAGACTTATTGATGCTGTAACTTTTGCAACTTTCCCATGTGTGTCTGGGGTGGCTGGGCCGCTAACTCATGCTAATGTTTTAGTTTCAGGAGATGTTTTTCAAGGTTTGTTGGCAGAATTCCCCTCTAAACACCAGCACACGGACATTTACACCTCAAGATGCAGGAAAAGAGCCACCTGCATCATGAAAGACCTCACTCACCCAGCACACTCACTCTTTGCCCCACTCCCCTCAGGACAGAGGTTGAGGAGCATCAAATGTAGAACCACTAGACTGAGGAACAGCTTCTACCCTGAGGCTGTTAGACTCATGAATAAATAAACAATAAGAATGATCACTGCAAAATATCACATCATGCTGATGCTGATCTGTTTTCTTGTTGCTGTGTTCATCTGTGACCATCTGCTCATAATGACTCATGTTCGTGCTGCTGTTTATAATGATGTTTTCCTACTACATTAGGGCTTAGTGTATTTCTAGTTGATGTTTTTTTTTTCTTAGTTAATCCTAGATGTTATTACTGTTTTTCTCTTGCATTTGTTGTTGGATGTAACTGGGACCTGTGTACATAATCTCGTTTTCATCACATGTACCACATGCGGTGCAAATGACAATAAAGACTCTCTGACTCTGACTCTGACTTGGACCTTGGAGATGGGCACGAAGGATGATTCGGGGTCTCTCAGTTTCAGGAGCTCGTTGGCCATGCTCTGTAGCAGGGAGGACACGACTGTGACACAAGGCCAGACCGGTTCCGCTTGCCCGCCGTGCTTGGCAACGAATCTTCTCGCCGATAGCGAGGACGTGACCTGGGTGGCACCTTCAGGAACCTCCAACTCGCAAACTCCCGTAGCCCACCTGATGAACTCAGGGAGGACGTGGAACAAGGTGGTGTGAGAGCCCTGCGTACCCTGTGCTTCCGCCGGGGACGGTGTCAAGTCCACGAACTCCGTTGATGGTGCCCGGCTGCTCGTCGACCCAGCCTCAGAGCGCGGGGGTCCGGGTTCAGTCCTCTGGACAGGCAGGCTGAACCCCGTGCGCTGGTTATTTCGGCTCCCTCAGTGGAAGACAGGGTCGGTCCCGCACCTTCCAGAGGACAGGTTGGGACGCGACCACTAGCTCTCTCTAGTTGAAAGAGGAAAGGCGAGGCCAGCTCCAAACTCCTAGGAAAAGGGGACTGGTTGTGGCAGCTAGCTGTCTCTGAATATGAAGACGTGTACGCGGTCAGCTGGTCGAAAAAATTACCGGCCTACACGTCTTCCCTCGGTTGACACTCTGCCTCCGCGGAGGGAAAGAGGACAAACCGGTGCCGCTTCTCCTCCGCCGTCAAAAGGGAACAGGCTGGGCAGGAGGGATGCGGGTCCATGGTCTTCTTGGTTGGCATCTTAAGGTACGTCCACACCTAGCAGCGTTTCAACTTCCAAAAAGCTCATCACGCACGCAAGTGGACGCACTGGACCCACAGTGGTGTCCAGACCAGAACGCGAAACTGCGGCGGTGTGGCGGCGGGGTGTGTGGGAGGAGCTTACCGGTATACCGAGTTCCTCACTGCACTCCGCCAGGCAAGGAGCTTTTTATCTCTGTCCCTGTAGAGCAGACTTGACTGGTCGTGAAGGACTTGTCGCGAACACACAGCTACAATGAGTTTCTCTTCCATAGTTCACGACTTTGCAGGTTTTTTCTGTGTCCCACAAACAATACGTCACATAGTTGCGCAATACCCGTCCCCTCGTTTCCGCGTCACATAGGGACTCTCCCCCTCTCTTCTCCCCCCGACTCTCCCTGATCAACCAATCAGGGAGAGTTGAACGGCGTTTGAACGTTTGAACGGCGAAATCTTCAGCATGTTGGAGGCGTGCTTTGGAGGCTGACGCGGGTTCACATGCACGGAAAAACGCTTTCCAGCACGCTCAACACGCACGTGACATGACGCCCGACGCCAAGACGCGCATGGAGGCGCGTCCCCCATTGACTTTGCATGTAAACTGGACGCTCCTGCAGTTGAAAACGCGTTCGGTCTGGATTCACCATTAGAAGTTCGTCGTGTTTTTAGCAAGCTGAAGGAAAATGGGAGCCAAACGCCGTTCCAGGGATGTTCTTATAGCGGACCGGGCAGGGCCCACAACAGGTGGGCGTGGACTAGAAGTCTTCAGTGTTTTGGCGCGAAGCACATGGGTAAACCCAACAAGCGTCAGCTTTTAAAGGGCAGAGCTTACACAAAATAGAACCTGATTATTCAAATAAAACAGATGAGAATAATTTAATGGATTTGAAACAGAAGATCAGAAGCCTATGTAAAAATACTTTTTGACTACACCATAATATCCTACATTTGCTAATGCCAAAGAAGGACACCTGTATGTGTTAGTGGGTACCTACAATGCAAACTGTCCTGTGGGAGACAGGGACATGAGCACCCAGGGGGGAAAAAAACTCAATACAAGGATCCGTTATTTATTTATCCATCCATTCATCCATTATATTTTACCTGCTTCTGGCGATATAAAACGTAGCGGGAAATATGACATTGATATCAATTGACTGACTCTGTTTAGACAAGGCAAGTAATGTTTTAATTTTAGCTTCTGAGGTTTAGGAAATAAATACCCTTGTTTAGTTTGTTACCTGGATGGTTAGTCTGCCAATCACAAGGGTAGGTCAGAGGAGAAGAGGGAAGCATTGCACCATCGAGCACACCTCTGAGTTCACGTCTGCTTAGGGCTTAGAGAGTTCACGTTGAGAGAAGCAAGCGGGGGCGAGCAGGAAAGAGGGGGGCGGGGAGGTGCTGTGGCGCAAAAGTATAAAAGTGAGCAGCACTGAATAAAAGTTTTTAAATCCAGAAATGCTGCATTGGGCCACAAACTAAAGTTACACTGTTCCATACACAGGATTGAAATTGCGTTTCTCTCAGTCCCTCGGTGCAACAGTAACCATTTAAACAACTAAAACACTGAAACATTTAATAAACATAAGCATAAAATAGTAAAAGTGTAACACCTGAGTTTTTGCATAGTAAAAGTATGAAAATTTACACCAACAGATAGAGCCACATATTATACACTAAAATTATTGTAAGTATTTTTACTTTACATTGGTAGGTACGCAATACGCTTCCGTAGTAAGGTCTTAGAAATGTGTCATATCATCTTAACTTCACTTGCTTGTTTTGCTACCCCAGCTCTCTCCAGGTGTGACTCCTGTGATGGACTGAAGACCCCGTCACTCTTCCAGTGACTGCTCTGGGTACCAGTGACCCCCGTGGCAAAGAAAAGAAGAAATGGGTAAAAATAATGGAGGAAGTTATATATAATTTTATTTATTAACAATAACATTTATTGTCCATACTTGTCTTTTGGATCCCGACAATATTTATGCTTTTACTCTGAAAGGTTGAAGGCGACAGTTGTTGCTACACGGAAGACAACCGATGTGACACTGGCACCGGTGACTGTAGCTAGCGTTTCAGTTATATACATGTGTCTGTGGTGAAAAGGTAAGCAGAGATTGATGTACGTTTGTTAATGCATGTAAAAGCTATAAGAACACATCACACGACATGAAGTTTTTTTACACGCTTTTTGTCGTTTGTCAACGGAAACCGGAAGTCGCTCGCAACAACTAGCAAGCTAAGCTAACGATGTCAGGCTCCACATGGAGTTTGTTTACTCTTTTGTTGCTGTTTTAATCAATTTTAAATAACGTAAAAGTGTATGTTTAATAGCAACAAAAGTGCTATTTAATAGAAATCGGTCAGTAAATGGCTTGCTATGCATGTGTTGCTGCAGGGTTTATCGTTTTTTAATTATCATTATAGACTTTAAAATAGAAATAGAAGGATAGAAAGAGAAATGGAGTAGGGGTGGTCCTGAAGGAGGAGTTGGCAAAGAATGTAGTAGAGGTGAAGAGAGTGTCAGATAGGGTGATGTGTCTAAAGGTAGAAGTAGAAGGTCTGATGCTAAACATAGTAAGTGGTTATGCTCCACAGGTTGGATGTGATGAGGAGGAGAAAGATAAATTTTGGAAAGATTTGGATGAAGTGATAGAGAGTATTCCCAGGGAGGAAAGAGTGGTGATTGGAGCAGACCTGAATGGACATGTTGGTGAAGGAAACAGAGGGGATGAGGAAGTGATGGGTAGGTTTGGTGTCAAGGAAAGAAACCAGGAAGGACAGATGGTGGTGGATTTTGCCAAGAGAATGGAAATGGCTATAGTCAATACCTATTTCCAAAAGAGGGAGGAACATAGAGTGACCTATAAGAGTGGAGGAAGGAGTACGCAGATCGACTACATTCTGTGTAGAAGAGGAAACCTGAAGGAGATTGGAGACTGTAAGGTTGTGGCAGGGGAGAGTGTGGCCAGACAGCATCGGATGGTTGTGTGTAGAATGACTGTTGTTGCGAAGAAGAGAAAAAGAGTAAAATCAGAGAAGAAGACCAAATGGTGGAAGCTAAAGAAGGAAGAATGTTGTGAGAAATTCAGAGACGAGCTGTTAAAGGCTCTGGGTGGTAAGAAAGAGCTTCCAAGTGACTGGGCTACTACAGCAACAGTAATTAGAGAGACAGGTAGGAAGGTACTTGGTGTGTCATCTGGACAGAGAATGGATGATAAGGAAACCTGGTGGTGGAATAGTGAAGTGCAGGACGCCATTCAAAGAAAGAGATTAGCCAAGAAGAAATATGACAGTGAGAGGACTGAAGAGAGGAGACAGGAATATAAGGAGATGGGACATAGAGCAAAGAGGGAAGTAGCTAAGGCAAAGCAGAGGGCGTACAATGAGTTATATGGGAGACTGGACACTAAAGAGGGCGAGAAGGACTTGTACCGATTGGCAAGACAGAGGGATCAGGCTGGAAAGGATGTGCAGCAGGTTAGGCTTATTAAAGATGGGAATGGGAATGTTCTAACAAGTGAGGAGTGTGTGATGGGAAGATGGAAGGATTACTTTGAGGAGCTAATGAATGAAGAGAATGAAAGAGAAAGAAGAGTGGAGGTAATAGAAACGGTGGACCAGGAAGTGGGAAAGATTAGTGAGGGTGAAGTCCGGAAAGCTCTGAAAAGAATGAAGAAGGGGAAGGCAGTAGGACCTGATGACATACCAGTGGAGGTTTGGAAATGTCTCGGAGAGATGGCAGTGAGGTTTTTGACTCAAATATTTAATGGAATATTTGAGGGTGAGAAAATGCCTGAGGAATGGAGAAGAAGTGTGCTGGTTCCCATTTTTAAGAACAAGGGTGATGTACAGAGTTGTAGCAACTACAGGGGAATTAAGTTGATGAGCCACACAATGAAGATCTGGGAGAGAGTTGTGGAAGCAAGACTTAGACAAGATGTAACTATCTGTGAGCAGCAGTATGGTTTCATGCCAAGAAAGAGCACCACAGATGCCATCTTTGCTTTGAGGATGTTGATAGAGAAGTACAGAGAGGGTCAGAAAGAACTCCATTGTGTGTTTGTGGATTTAGAAAAAGCATATGACAGGGTACCAAGAGAAGAGGTGTGGTATTGCATGAGGAAATCTGGAGTGGCAGAAAAGTATGTTAGACTGGTACAGGACATGTATGAGGACAGCAGGACAGTGGTGAGATGTGCTGTGGGTGTGACAGATACCTTCAAGGTGGAGGTGGGATTGCATCAAGGATCGGCTCTGAGCCCCTTCTTGTTTGCTCTGGTGATGGACCGACTAACAGATGAGGTCAGGCAGGAATCCCCATGGACTATGATGTTTGCAGATGACATTGTGATCTGTGGTGAGAACAGGGAACAAGTGGAAGAGAACTTGGAGAGGTGGAGGTATGCTCTTGAAAGAAGAGGAATGAAAGTCAGTCGTAGTAAGACAGAGTACATGTGTGTGAATGAGAGGGAGGCCAGTGGAACAGTGAGGCTACAAGGAGCAGAGGTCACAAAGGTGCAGGACTTCAAGTACTTGGGGTCCACTGTACAGGAAAATGGGGAATGTGGTAAAGAGGTGAAAAAGAGAGTCCAGGCAGGATGGAGTGGATGGAGAAAAGTTTCAGGAGTGATTTGTGACAAAAAGGTGTCAGCAAAGGTCAAAGGAAAAGTTTACAAGACAGTGGTGAGACCAGCTATGTTGTATGGTCTGGAGACAGTGTCATTGACAAAAAGACAGGAGAAAGAACTGGAAGTGGCAGAAATGAAGATGCTGAGGTTCTCCTTAGGAGTGACAAGGATGGATAAGATCAGGAATGAGATCATCAGAGGTACAGCACATGTTGAACAACTGGGAGATAAAGTTAGGGAGGCCAGACTGAGATGGTTTGGACATGTCCAGAGGAGGGACAGTGGGTATATTGGTAGAAGGATGTTAGAAATGCAGCTGCCAGGAAAAAGACAAAGAGGGAGACCAAAGAGGAGATATATGGATGCAGTTAGAGAGGACATGGAGGTAGTTGGAGTGAGGACAGAGGATGCAGAGGACAGAGTGAGGTGGAGGAGGATGACTCGCTGT
>JBBPBX010027610.1:25253-37169 GCA_038048925.1 Garcialebias charrua
AAAAAAAAAAAAAAAAACGCGCAGAGAAGTGTTTACTTTGTGCTTTCAGGACTGTGGTGAAATCAGACGAGAAAAACAAATGGCCTAGCCTAGCGGGTTGTCTTACGGAAAGGAGACAGCGAACAGCGGGGCTACAGTGGCATTTTCCCCACATGCAAAATCATGCAAAAGGTAAATACTCAGGCGGAGGGATACAAACACTATGGCAGAACATGGCCGTCACCTCCGTCATGTCCTCTCTCAAGGACCGCCCCCTCAGATGTTTCTGCTCTGTGATTGGACATACCATTCGCACGTCGGCTTCCCATTGGATCACAGACGGGTCAATCACGGACTAACGTCGATGACGTCGATCGTACACTGGATACGCGGTTGTCGCTTGGCTGGGTAGACAGTGTAGTTACAGTAACATAAAAGTGGAATAAAATGCCGCGTTTTTATGTAAATAGAGACGCCGCTTCATTGTTTTGAGTTACCGCTTCCTAATTAACACGGGTCATCCTTCGAGCAGGCGGTGGCAGGCCTAACGTCGCTTTTTTACCAGCAATATTTCATGGTAAGTGGAGTGATACATTTCCTTCCTGCGTCTTTTTTTTTCCCCCTTTCGCGGGCAAAGATAATCCCGTTTTATGATTTGTATACAACAAAGTAATAAGCATTATTCTACTGAACAATACAAGGGTAGGTTGGCCGTCCGAATGTAAAGGTTGTACGTTCACATTTTGATCGAAAGTAGTGCGCACTCCAGCTCGTCTTACCGAGTTCTACGGAGAGCCAGGAAGGTAATGGCTGTCGGTCAGACTGGTAACTAGAAAATTATGAAATGGCCTGTGTACAGTAATGTTAGCTCGTCCATTGCGTTGTAAAACGAGCCCGTGTGACGGTGTCATAAAGAAGAGTGTTTAATGTGTAGATCCGTCCACACAATGTGACACCAACCTCGGCTTCATGTCAGATAAACCATGAAGGGGTTACCTGTCGTCAGTTGGCCTGTTCAATCTGTCACAGCTAAAACAGCCTCGATCCCACTTTGGTTTGAAGAAAACGTGATTTTTTTTAAGTTCGTGTGGACTTCACAGACCAGATCTGACAGCGATCATTATCAGCTTGCTGTCAGAAAATGTATTTACGTCGAAAAGGGAGCTATTGTTCGAAGCTAGCTGCGATTCGCAAGCTAACTAAAAAGAAAAAGCCCGAGGAAAAGCTGCTAATATTTTCCTGCCTGGTTCAGCTTTCAAGCTTTTAACGGGATTCATATTGAAGTAAGCTAGAATGTTAAACAAAATAAGTCAGATTTTATTCAGACAAGCCAGGATCAGTTCTGCTATTTGATCTTTGCACGGCCTTTTAGGACAAACTGTGTTGTTAGACTACACATCCTGACAGCCAACAACACTCAGTGTGGTCTGTTTGATGGATTCAGTTCTGGCATGGTTTTCTCTGGCTTTCCAGGGTAGATACAGAAGCTGCTGGGCAAGAAGTAGGCCAGTTTGACAAGGTGATCCACTGCTGTGAGGCGTCCCTGCAGATGGATCCATTACATATGTAGCTTTGACACCCCAGTGCTGACATTACCACCTGTTTTTCTTGATCTAAAATGTCACATTTGTTGTTACGACTGCAGTGGCTCCTGTATCTCTGCCGGGCTTGATTGGAGAACCACTGTCTGGCTGTAATTCCTACAAGAAAGCAATTGTTTTTTTTAATTTAATGGCTTAAAATAACAGTCATGGCACATTTCCCTTAGTGGTAGGGTTACACAGTGATGCTTGCATGAATTTCTACCACCATTTGGGCTTTTTGAAACCAGTTTTTGTTTAAAATGTTAGATAAGGGAATCAAATTTTATGTTTGGCACTGATTTATATTACCAAAACACAACAAACGATAAAATCAGAGCATGTGTGTGAGTAGAACGGTATGGATAAACCTAGGCAGGAGCATTTTTGGTTTTGATGTTTATTATATGTTGTTTTATTTAGTTGAATTTACGTTTTGTCATTCAGTTTCAGCTACTGTTACAGGGATGTTAGCTATTAAGAACTTATTGAATTGTAATGCATCATCCAAATGCCAAATAATTACAAGTGTTGATCTTTATTAGCACTGAATACTGTACTTTTCGTATATAAAGCGTCATGATTGTTGTTTGATACGAGTCACATCTGGTTAAACTTGGAACAGTCTCGTGTTGAAAGATCAGCTGGTTTGACGTTTTCATCAAAACGGAGAAATTCTTAATCATGTTACTTTCCAAGCAGGTATTTCAAGCAAGAATTCTTTTGCTAACTTTTTTGGCCTTGCAGAGTCACAGTATTTTCTTCACTTTGATATTTTATGAAACAGTCATCAAATTGTTTCGTTATATCCATCCATCCATTATCTTTTACCCGCTTCTTCCATTTTGGGTCACGGGGGGTCGCCGGTGCCCATGTCCAGCAATCACAGTGCGAGGGGCGGGGTACACCCTGGACGGGTCACAAGTCCATCACAGACTATAATCAAACAAATTGCTTTTTTTATTCTCAGCTTGATGCAAAAATGTAATTTGGTGGAAATCAACATTATGGTTTTCTCGAACCATTGTCTGTGAGCTGCAAACGAGCAAACCTCACTGAAATCCATATTTAAGACTTAAACCATTTATCTCAAGGCTGGGGTACGTTTCATAGACTAGTGCATAATCTGCTAAAGGTCACTGCCACTAATTAGACTGTTCCAAAACAGACAGATGCCTACTATGAGCTTCATTGCACTCTTTCTCATCAGAGGAACATTTAGGGATTGCATAACTTGAATGATGATTCAAACATATTTGTGGCTCATTTGTTAGGAAAGAGACTAGTCCCTCCTTGGAGAATAAGGACACAATTGGTTTGATCAAAATGTATTACCGTAGTTTAATGGTGTTGTACCCCCTTTGCTTGATGTGTAGATCAGGTCTTTTCTGCCTCTTGGATTTTAGTTACTGTGTAAATTTGATTTGAGGTTACAGAACATGGTAGCTGAGCTGCGACCTCATTACGTTTGTGTCCAATTGGTCCTTCGGCCAGTTCTCAATTGAGTCATCAGTGCCTTAAGGTGGAAGAGGAGACATGAATGTGTCAATTACAGTAATGAGGGGCCAGCCATGTAGACGTAGGCCAGGCGGAGGCCTTCTAGTGTAGCCCTTTTCTACTCACTTGACAACTAATCAAAGATAATATTATTGCCTGACTGGCACAAAGTCATAGTCAGTAGGGATTACTATTATTAAATTATTATTGCCTAAAAGCAAAGGTTAGCGATAATGTTTTTGCAGATGTACATCTACAACTGATTAACTGCTGGAGCAAGTTGAAAGCCACAACTGACCTTAAAAAACAACACAAAACTGGCTATAACTCTTTCAGTTTTACCAGTACTGAGCTTAAATTTGGTGTGGTAGTAGCTGAGACGGTTCCTTAACAGTTAAGGAAGTTAAAGCTCTTGCTAAATGTGTTAGCGCTCATATGTGCGCTAACACATTTAGCAAGAGCTTTGTTTAAAATTTAGCCTTTACGATAATTCTTTGGTGTCCATATTTTCTGTTCATGTTAGCGAAACATCTGTATTTTAAAGACATGTTCAGGCAATAGTCATAAGCTATAAATCTACAACTGATTAGGTTTTAGAGCCAACCCAATTCAAGATGGCTGCCACAGCTAACTACCTTAGAAAACGCGAAATTGCAGTCAATTTTATGCACATTCTTCTAACTTTTTGTTGAAGTTTTAGCTGAGTTATTCACGAGACATCCAAGCGCTTCTCATTTCATAAGATCTTTGTTAACACTTTAGCACACTGACTGTTTGTCTTTAATTATTATTTTCTTGCTTCTAACAGTGGGACATTTCTACATGTTGTTTTGTGGGAACTGTTTAGTTGTAGATTGCATGTTAGTCAGTGGGTGTTGTGCTATGATCCTGAGCAATTCCATCAGCCCGCATATAAAAAGCTGCAGATCAAAACGGCTAAAACCACAGAAACCAAGAAGAACTGTATTTACAGGTTACTATTATAAGGTTGAGCTATTTAAGATTGTTCACTTGAACTGTGGAAATGTGAACATTTTAATTTGTAAAGGAAAATCTTTGGGATTTGAACTGATGTTCCAAAAAAAGACATTTGAAGATGTCACATTGGGCTTTGTGAAAGTGGGATTGGCATTAGCCAGTTTGTTGCAGAATTTGTTATCACATGCCAGCTTGGTGAATTATTGTAGTGGCCTGTGTTTGTAAAATATCCCATGAGTCACTGGACAGATTTGAATGAAACTCTTAAGAAGAAACCATTACATGTTCAGCTAACTGAGGTTTGGAGCAAACATAATTCACTATGTATCATCATAAGCCTCTGGATCCTCGGTGACATTTCATTCAATCATCACAGCCACCACAGCTATTAAATCTAGTTTTTAAAAAAACTAACTTTTTACAGAAGTTGAGCTTAATTGTGGTGTGGTAGTAGCTGAGAGTCATCCCCAACACATACTGAGCGCTAACAGATTGGTATTTATTAGGGGTGCACCAATTCCAGTTTTCCAGCCAATCACAGATCACCAATTTCTAAAAAGTCTGACCTGCCGATTCCAATATTGGCCGATACCGATTTGGTTTGATAAGCGACACTGTCAGGTTTTATAAGGTCACAATGCGCCTTCAATTTTCCCATCTTATTTTATTGAAAAGCATACCCTTGAACAATATTTTAGAAACAATACAAACTTGTTTTAACTGGCCATGAGGTAGTGCTCTGAAATATAATGGAAGTTCAGCCAAATGTTGTTAAAACAAACAACAACAACAAAAAAGGTAAAATTGGTTTCTCATGCAAGTATTGACCGATTTCCCAAAATTAAGGAAATAGGGGCTGATAAATCAGCCGGTCAATTTATCGGTGCACCACCCTATTTATTGGTATAAAGTAATTGGCTGCTCATGACTCAGAATAACATTTTCAATTGTCTTATTTATTTCAGAATGAAAAATCTAAACCACAAAGTTAATCATCTTTTAATCAGTATGGGAAAAGAAGAGAAGCAGCACATTTTTAAACTTGATCTTCCAAAAAAAGTGGACATTTTGATTTTCATATGAATAAGTAATGTTTTTGTTTCAGCGCCAAATGTAAAAAAATCAAAAAAAAATCACAATGCATCTTCCAAAAGAGCTTACTTACCCAGAAACTTGATCCATTTGCCAAAATCTAATATTCTGTAAAGCTTCATGAGTTAAATGAATCTTAGAACACCTAAATGTGTTGACAGAACACCAACCAGAGGGGGAAACGGACAAACTGGATCTTTTTTGCCAGTGAATATTTAGAGCACAGCTGGTAGACTAATGTATAAATAAGTTAGACCTATCAGAAATAAAAGTACATCACAAACTTTCATGTTTTAATAGTCTGCAGGCTTGTCTCTTGTTAAAATGAAGCAAATCCATAAAACTGACACACACAACCACAATGTTTTTGAATCAGAATGAGTCTTGGGAGGGTTGGAAACTGAAAATCAGCCTGCTGTCACTGGATAAAAATGTGTGACGGTGTAAATACACATGGTGAGAAAAGTGAAAATGCTCTTTAAATCAGAGATTTGTAAAATGAATATTGTTGATACAGATCCTGTTGGTCACACATGAGCAACTGTAGAAAAAAAATAAAACATTAAAGTAATGGTAAGAAGACCATTTCAGTTAAAGCATGCAAACTCAACCATACAATAAGAAATGATAAAAACCAGCCTCAACTTTTATAAGAGGTATATTTTTTGTATTATTTCACCCATCTGGGCATCCAAGCCACCATTGGATGTGAACCTAATGTGCTGAGTTTTCTTTTGATTAATTCTCAAGCTGGACGTGTTAAAACGTGGGCTGTTGTTGAGGCCACATGTGCACTCCGGTTGAGCTTTCATTTTTTCCGTTTGGCCTAACGACAATCCCACAGGACAGCAGGGACATGGAGGGTTAAGACTGGAGGGAAAACGTAACACATATAAGCTGCTGAGCCCATCTGGATGTTGGGATTTTAGCTGAGTTGTAGAAGAAAACTGGTTTGGTGTTAACACAGAAAATAGTTTTGCTGTTCTTTTCTAGTTATACTTTTATACTTAAACGTTTCTTTTTTGTTGTTGTCGCTTTGGTAATCAAATTTTAAATAATTAGGGATGAATGATATTATCGGCATAGTATCTGTATCAGCCGATATTAGCGTTGGTTAAATATCGGCCATTCCATCAAAATAACTCACCAATATAAAAGATGCTGTTTTTGTATGACAGTCCAGTGACAAGGATGCTGCAGCGCCAGCACAACGTGATGTCACGCGTGCCTACCTGATCTCACGACGGAGAGGAAGAAGTCAAAATGTCATCGGTGTGGAAGTTTTTTTTTCGTTGAGGATATTGGATTCTTAAGATTTTTGGACTACGTTGAGCCTCGCTACATCATCCCCAGTCAGAGATATTTTTTTGACGTAATCTTACCCAAGTTACAAGCCGTCATTTCTGACATAATTGAGAAGCTAACAGCCGATAGCACTTGTGTGAGTTTTACCACAGACATTTGGACGTCGTGTTAGCCCGTTAGCATGATTAGTCTTACGGTACAAAGGATAGACAAAAACTTTTAACCTAAAAAGTCTGTCCTTCACACACAGGAGTACAGAGGATCCCACACTGCAGCTAGGAACCTGGAACAAGCCTCCACAAGTGAGACAGCATCGCAGGTGACTAATGCTAATAAATAATATTTAACACTTTTCATTTAATATAAGTTAAAGTGCTATGCATATCACATGGCTGTTACTGAATATATGTCACCAGCTCTTACAGCTGTTACACAATTTTTGTAGCAAATAAGCCTAAATAAGAGGGATATGTTATGACAAAGGAAAGTATATTAAAATATCGGTGTAGGTTATCGGCCAAATAAGTTTTAACATATCGAATATCGGCCAAAAATCCAATATCCTGCATCCATATGAATAATCATTTGAGTGCCCTCTTTTTTTCAAAACAGCCCGTAACTTGAAGAGATGATCTGAAATGGTTCAGTACTATATATGCCATTCGTCACTCAATTAAGTAATCTCTATATCCAGTTATTTTGTGCTTTAATGTCTTGTTTTATTCATTAGCCAGCAGATGAAAACTTCCATGGTTACAAACAAAAGTTAGTTTCATTGAGGAAATGCACTATCTAAACCCATTCCTAATAAACTTAAGATTTAAATTACTTAATCTGATTGAAAACAGCTGTATTTTGCAGTGCAGCTAAGTTGTGAGTATTTTTTTTTATTCATTAGTGACCCAAGTTGACTAATAAATTGTCAGCAAGATGTTGGGAAATAAAAAAAAACAAGATGCAATTCATTCCTAGAAATACTGATTTTGAGACCATTATGTTCAAACATTTCATTGCAGACTGCAATTATTGGCGAGGAAATCTACCGGTACATTAAAAAAATTCTAAACTGTTGTAAACACTTTCACCAACAAGTGGGAGGTCTTCCAAAGCTACAGCGCATTTATCATACGAGTCTGAAACCTAACAAAAAGCCTAGTGTCTTATCTGCAACCAGTAAGCAAACTGGGTTCACAAGTTTAATTGTCAAGTTGTAGGCACATCCATCTTTTTAGTTGCAGTAGTTGTCTTTGTTGCTTTAGTTTCAGTGGTCTGTTTAGTTTTTGTATTAGTTTGCAGCTTGTTGCAGGTGCTGATGTAATTTTCAGGTTGTCTTGTTTACGTGGGTTAGGTGCTCAAGTTGTTTTCGGTGGTCAGTTTCACTGTGTTTAGTTGTGAGTGGTAAGTAAATGCAGTGCTTGCTTTGTGATTTATGTACTCACAGTACCTGCTGCTTGTTTCATAATGCAAGGTAATTGAAAAGACAGTGAAATTGTTCATTGTGAATTGATTGAATAGTGAAATTCAGTAACATTATTTATTCATTCAGTCATGCTATTGGGGCAAATTAGCTTTGCAATCATCGTCTCATTCTTATTTTGAAAGCTCTATTTGCCTCCATTAAGAATATTAAAAGCATGAAAAATACCTAATCAATACCTGAAGTGAACAAAGTGGAAGCTGTGATTGGTAAGGATTGGTTTGTATGTGAATAGAAGCTGCAGCTAATCAATGTTTTTAATCGGAAGATTTTCTTGATTACTTTGCTTCATTCTAAGGACCGGACTTGCAGAAAATGTGCTCTTTGTTTTATCAATATCAGCACAGAAGAACTGAATAAAAATGTCCAAATGTGTGATTTCCGTTTCTAATTAATCAAAAGTAAAACAACGGCTCCTCTCAGCTGAAGGCAGAGCTTGATTAAATTAATTAAAACAGCCAACCTAAATGCAACGCACCACCCTTGCACCTGACTGAGTTTAATACAATGTTTATGCTGAAACTGTGATTAACATATGATTGATTATGCCGTCTGACTGTGAGGGTAAATCACAGTCGTAGATATATTAAAATCTCTCGCTGCAGGAGGCATACAGTAAGTGCAGCAGTAAACGGTGTATTACTGTGAATACATTCTGACTCTTCAGCGCCATGTTTTCACACTCGACACAGCTAAGCAAAGAGGAAATGGCAAACTTCTGTTCCAGGTTTTGTAAAATACTTTCTATGTATTTTACAGGTTAAAGGTTCAGTATGCAGTTTCTGTAGAACTGCAGCACAGAAATATTTTCAACAGGCAAAGCATTCTGATCCCTCCCCCTCAGAGCCATATGTGGCTCTGCCCCCTTGTGGTCTGTTGAATTTCAAATTCAAGCTCTGTTTTTATTGGCTGATTCAAATTCAAGCTCTGTTTTTATTGGCTGGTTACAAACTCTGTTTTTATTGGCTGGAAAATGGCGGGTCACCTTTTCTTTTTAGAAATGCTTATTTACCACCTGGAGAAGCAAGGGGACAATATTTTTTTTTATTTTTTCAGAGATTACCTGGCTAACATCAGTCTGTCAGGAGGTAGTGACAGAGTGAAGAAATATGTTCATAAAAAAAGCTACATACTGAAGCTTTAATGAATGATGAACCAGAATAAAAGTCCGTCTGAATATATGAAATTATAAAATTCATTCTATTCAAAAACACTTTATTTCCTTTAGGGTCAAGGGATTAGCCTTTTTATTACCTGCCACCATGAAAGGTGGACTATTGTGTAACTGCCTGTTTGTATGCCTGTCTGTTAGCAAAATACCTCCGAACCACTGGACAGGTTGTAACAAAACACTCAGTAAATTAATTATGGTATGAATATATAGCTCATTAACTTTGTCCGTTTTACAGATTTTAAAGTAAAATTTGATGAGCGCAAACAAATTGTGTTTTTGTTAAAAAAAAAAAGTTATGAAAGGCAGCAGGCATTAGGGAGAACTACATTTATCAGGTTTTTATTTTATTCCCCCCATAAAAAAAACTACTAAAAATGCAGTAGTTAAGACGAGCAGCGAAGTCCTCAAGGAATATCTGATAAGTTTTTATTACTGCCATCAAATTCTTTGCAGCTCTGGATGACAGCAGACTGACGCTCCTAAAATATACGACAGGTCCGGACCACTCGTAAATTTTGTTCCTATCTGAGAAAAATCCTAGGATACGAAAACATTGTTGGATGCCACAAATGATCCTAAATCACTCGTACGCACAGTATAAGCACAAATCTGTGCGTACGAATGGTTCGTGCATGAGGGCCAATGTGGGGGAAATGGTAGAAAAAAATGTAAATATTTGTAAAAGTTTGTGCTGACTCAGCATTCAGACAAGTAAAAATGTGAAAGCAGGAGCAGACTGACTCTGCAGGAAGGCACCACGTTCTGGGGAAGATACTGTAGTCTTTGGGGAAAAGTTTCAGCATCCGGTTCAAGTTTCTCGCCAGCGAGTCTTTGCGGCAGATTTCACTCATCCCTGGGAAATGGTTGATTTTCTGTGAAGACAAACACATTTACAGCGAGAGAGGACTGCGGCCGTTCATGTCTGTGATTATGTTCAGGTTGAACTAAAGTTCAAAGAGGAGAGTTTGGCTCGTTGGTCACGGCCTGATGAACTGAAGAACCACTCGGCCGAGCTGAGCCATAAAAACTGTTACAACTTTTCGTTTTACGTCAGAGGTGCTTCCTGCTGACGGCAGTGAAACGTGTAGGTGTGGACAGTCTGACTGGGACACCTGGTAACGCTTCATGTCCCTAACCCGGTCCAGAGACACTGAGCAGTCGGTCCAGAACAGCGTCCAGTCTTCGTCCTCCATCGCCTCGCTGAGACCGTATCTACGAGCCGCTCGCCGCACTGAGACAAGTCAAACATTAAATAACTCTGTGAGACTTTTTATTATTTAATTTTGACCTACAAAGAAACAAAACTTATTTTTATGGCTTATGTTTATTTGTTTCTGTTTTTATTATTTTAATCCACACCAAAATAAGTGTATGTAATTTTAAAAAGCACTCAGGAACATGATCAAACTGTTCAATTAAAATCACTCCAACATCGTAAAATTATTTCAGTATAGAGCTCTTTATGCTCCAAGAGATTGTTTCTAAAACAAACCAAAAAAAAAAAACTACGGTAAAAGAGAAAATAAAATATCAATAAATGTTGGTTTCTAAGCCTGAAAAATATTTAAAAATTAGGCATTTTTTATAATGTTTGTATTATTTCCTAAGTAGTTTGTTCTAACTGGAATGCTCCAAAAATAAATATACCAGTACAACCCTCAACAATTTCCTGCGGGATCAATAAAGTTCTATCTGATCTTATCTGATCTTATCTTATCTGATCATATCTGATCTTATCTGATCATATCTGATCTGAACTTATCTGATCTGATCTGATCTTTTCTGACACAGTATTATCTTATCTGACCTTATCTGATCTGATCTGATCTTTTCTGATATTATCTTATCTGACCTTGTCTTATATTATTTTATCTGACCTTATCTGATATTATCTTATCTGACCTTATCTGATCTGATATAATCTGATCTGATCTCATCTGATCTTATCTGATCTTATCTGATATTATTTTATCTGACCTTATCTGATATTATCTTATCTGACCTTATCTGATCTGATATTATCTGATCTGATCTTATTTGATATTATCTGATCTGATCTGATCTTATCTGATCTTCTCTGATATTATCTATCTAATCTTATCTTATCTGATATGATATTATCTGATCTGATCTGATCTTAACTGAGCTTATCTGAGCTTATCATAGCTTAAGTGTATAAACCAGAATACATGAAAATTCAGATTGAAAAAAGTCATTTTTGACTTTGATTTGAAATTAATTAACAGAATAAACCCAAAATATTTCATGCTTGTCTTGTTCATTTGTTAACTTAAATCTGTGTAATAGATCTGCAACACATTCCTGAGACGTTAAAGATGGACAGAAACATCTGAACTTTGTCAGAAAATGTGTGAAAAAATCACTACCCTGAATGAAACAGCTTTATGGAAGGAATATTAGAGAAAAGTTCATGTTTTCTTCTGTGGTGCAAGCTTCAAGGATCCTGTAGGAATTTGGTGACTAGAAGTCTAAACCTGCCAAAACAACTTTGAAACAAAGTAAAAAACTTTTTGATCTGCAGAGCCTGCAGTTCTGACCCATCTAGAAAAATGTGCACCAACAAAAGCAGCAGTGAAATTGTTTCTCCCTTCATTTGGAGGAAGAACAGGACTGAACACCTGAAACACATCATCTCTTAAGAGACTTTCAGTCCTTTAAGTATAAAAATTAATCAAAATGGTCAAACTAAACATTTAAAAGTCATTTTAAATGTCTTGGAGGCCTGAAAGTACTGTATAAGAACAAACTAAATGGAGAGGACAAGACAAAAGATGAATTACTTTGGGTTCAGACTGGATGGTTTGGTGTTGGAA
>JBBPBX010027611.1:0-12928 GCA_038048925.1 Garcialebias charrua
ATATATATATATATATATATATATATATATATATATATATATATATATATATATATATATATATATATATATATATATATATATATATATACCGTATTCTCCGGCGTATAAGTCGCACCTTTTTGCCTACATTTCTAAGCCCTGCGACTTATAGGCCGGTGCGACTTATACGTCGATTTTTCCAATATTTTGGTCATAATTTGACTTTGGTCAAAAACTCCAAAAATGGTGCAGTACCAGTTTCGGCCGCTATGGGCGCTAAGAAACCCTTTATAGTACCTACACTGTTGACATCTGCCTGGTCCAAAAATGGTGCAGTGACACAGAAGATGAAGACTTCAATGGTTTTGAATAAATAAATAAAAACCATAAAATAAATACAGTATCTGTTTCTGTCATCATTTTAAACTGAGACACGTTTTTTACTGTAATGTCAGCTAATAAAAATATATTTTTATGTGTTTATCTTTAAAGATAAATGATGAAAGACACAAAATATACAAAAATTATGTCCATTTGTGATCCATCCATCCATCCATTTTCGTCCGCTTATCCGGGGTCGGGTCGCGGAGGTAGCAGCCTAAGTAGGGAGGCCCAGACTTCCCTCTCCCCAGCCACTTGGAGCAGCTCCTCTGGGGGAATCCCAAGGCGTTCCCAGGCCAGCCGAGAAACATAGTCCCTCCAGCGTGTTCTGGGTCTTCCTCTGGGCCTCCTCCCGGTGGGACATGCCCAGAACACCTCCCCAGGGAGGCGTCCAGGAGGCATCCTAACCAGATGCCCGAGTCACCTCAACCTATGTGATAATCTTGCCAAAAGTCCTTCCAAACAATTTGGTAGCCAGTCCAAAATAATGTTAATTTATTAATGAAAAGTTCAACTAAGACACATCAAACATAATACTGTAGTTTTTATGTGATAATCTTGTCAAAAGTCCTTCCAAACAATTTGGCAGCCAGTCCAAAATAATGTTCATTTATTAATGAAAAGTTCAACTAAGACACATCAAACAAAATACTGTAGTTTTTATGTGATAATCTTGTCAAAAGTCCTTCCAAACAATTTGGCAGCCAGTCCAAAATAATGTTAATTTATTAATGAAAAGTTCAACTAAGACACATCAAACAAAATACTGTAGTTTTTATGTGATAATCTTGTCAAAAGTCCTTCCAAACAATTTGGCAGCCAGTCCAAAATAATGTTCATTTATTAATGAAAAGTTCAACTAAGACACATCAAACAAAATACTGTAGTTTTTATGTGATAATCTTGTCAAAAGTCCTTCCAAACAATTTGGCAGCCAGTCCAAAATAATGTTCATTTATTAATGAAAAGTTCAACTAAGACACATCAAACAAAATACTGTAGTTTTTATGTGATAATCTTGTCAAAAGTCCTTCCAAACAATTTGGCAGCCAGTCCAAAATAATGTTCATTTATTAATGAAAAGTTCAACTAAGACACATCAAACAAAATACTGTAGTTTTTATGTGATAATCTTGTCAAAAGTCCTTCCAAACAATTTGGCAGCCAGTCCATTTTGGGCAAAACACCAGTTCACGTGAGGTGCGACCTATAGGCCGGTGCGACTTATAGGCCGGTGCGACTTATACGTTGATTTTTCCATTTAATTGGGCATAATTAGGTTGGTGCGACTTATACTCCGGTGCGACTTATACGCCGACGAATACGGTATTATATATATATATATATATATATATATATATATATATATATATATATATATATATATATATATATATATATATATATATATATATATATATATATATATATATATATATATATATATATATATATATATATATATATATATATATATATATATATGTATATACATATGGTATTTCTGTTTTTATTTGTCAGTTTCGGTCCTCCAATAAATGTCAACACTTCTGCTTGTCTTGGACAAATGTTTTCTTTTACACTTGATTTAAGGCTGGTCTCATCTGTATTTGATAGAGAAAGATAAAAATTAATGTTTCATATTTGAAATGGAAGCGTATTTGGTGTAATTATTTTTAGGAAAATGGTGAACTTGGCATTCTTAGTGGAGACAGGGAACAATATTTGGAAATGTTAGTTTACTTAAATTGCTATTTTAAGTTCAATTGCTGCCTTAAAATCTTGAGTTAAATGAACTCAAAAAGGGAATTGGTATGTCAGTTTAACTTTAACATGAGAGTTGAAAGTATATATCGGGTATACAGTAATTGTTTGTTACTTTAACAAATGAAAACAAGTTTTTATGAATGGATAGTGTAACTTTGCAAGTTGTTTAAACTCAGAGTATGAAGTTCATACAACAAGTACCGGTAAACATTAATTAAACAAGGGTATAACTTAGTTATTTGAGTTCAAATAGAATATGATTGTAATTTTACTTGACAAGAGTACCAGTACTCAATTTTTGGAGAATTAATAATGTTCTATAGTTAGTCATTTCAACTTATGGTATCATATTTAAACAATGACTTATCATAAATTGGGCTACTTTTCTAGCTTGCCATCCTAAGTTGGGAAAAAAAACATTATTTGAAGTTGCGTTAACTTGTTTTTAAGGCAGCTTTTGAACTCAAGTTTTTAAGTTTAACCACCCTATTTATTTTAACAGTGTAGTCATTTTAAGTTTGTTCTACTTGATGTATTTACCGGTAAACATTATCAGCTGCTTCAGATTTTTTGTAAGTTTTGTTTCATGTGTTTTGATTAATACAAAGTCAACATTTCTGAGTACATGTATTCTGTACTTAGATCAAGGACAACAAACTAATAAAAATTGATTTTTGTTACCTTTAAAAATGTCTCATATTGTACTTAAATTTTTGAGTTCTGTTAACTAACTTTCCTGGGTTAAAAAGTGAAAACTTTAAAGTCTTCATAAAAGAAAAAAAGGGGCTTTGTTTCGTCCTGGTATAGAGTAGGGAGAACAGTACAGCATAGTTTGTGGATAACAGACGAGATTAAGTACCTAGAGAACCCATGCATGTACACGGAGAACATGCAAACACATGCAGAAAGACCCCTGGCTGGGATTTTAACACCTGCAACAGTACTACCAACTGCGCCATTGTGCAACCTCAAAACTGTAAATTTACTCAGAACCCAATTTTAGGTCTTTTGCAGCTTTACAATAAATTATTTTCATGTGTTCAATGTTAAACTGGAGATGTATGGAGTCTTTTTGGAGCTGGTATACAAGTTTTTAGCTACTTGTTTGTTTATGTTTATTAAATTTGTTCATTTTTTTTACAAAAGAAACAATACAAGACAATCCCATAAATGATAATGCACAAAATATAAAAAAATGAAAGGTAGCAGAAAGAAGAATAAATCTTATTATATCTGCCCCTTTTTTCCAACAATCAGATTAAACAATAATAATCTTCAACCAACAGTACAAAATGACTAACTCTTTCTAATTTTCTAACTAATACAATACACATTACGCTATTTCATATATATATTTTTAACACATTTGTTTTGATCATTTTCTTAAATGTAAACATTGACTTGGCATTTTTAACTACATTCTCCAAGCCATTCCATAATCTAATTCCCTGGATTGAGGTAGAACGTCCCTTCAAACTAGTTCTGAATTGTGGTTTTACAAACATCTCTGTCCCCTTAAGATTATAACAACTTTGTCTTTTAACAAAATGCATTTGGATATTTAAAGGTAATGCATTATTTTGAGCCCTATACATAACTGATAAAATATTATAGTCTACCAAATCATGGAACTTCAATAACTTCAGTTGATAAAATAATGTACTTGATGGATGACGGTAATGTTAATAATAATAATAATAATAATAATAATGTTCAATTCAATATAATGCACTTTTCATTAATGAAAATCTCAAAGTGCAACAGAATTAAATGTCAATAAAACAAGTAATAAAACAAATTAAATCAATAACAGTATCAACTAAGATCAAAAGTAGAATCATGAGGAGGTAGAGTATGCTCGGTTGAAAAGAAAGGTCTTCAAGCCGCTCTTAAAGTCAACCACAGACTGTGGGGCTCTCAGACAGTCAGGAAGAGAGTTCCATAGGTGGGGGCAGCCACACTGAAAGCCCGGTCTCCCATGGTCCTTAATTTGGTTCTCGGAATGTGAAGGAGATTACTGTTCTGTGACCGCAGAGACCGGGTGGATGAGTATGGAATAAGAATATCCTTCAGATAATCTGGTGAAGCTCCATGTAAGCATTGATGTGTAATGAGAGCAGTTTTGTACTGAATTCTGTAGGTGACAGGAAGCCAATGAAGGTTATGGAGAATGGGCGTAATATGTTCAAATTTACGAACTCTCAACAAGATCCTTGCTGCACTGTTTTGAATATATTGAAGTTTCTGAAGGTTTTTGCCAGGGATTCCAACAAACAGGGAGTTGCAGTAGTCGAGCCTGGAGGAGACAAAAGCATGGACGAGCTTCTCAGCATCGGAAAAAGTTAGGGATGGGCGAAGTCTGGAGATGTTTCGAAGATGGAAGAAGCAAGTTTTAAACAGAAGCTTAATGTGATTTTCAAATGTAAGATGAGAGTCCATTTTTATTCCAAGATTAGTAACAGAGGTGGAGAGGGGGATGTCTTGTCCAGAAAAGGAAATTGTTGTTATAGTAGATGTTTGTACCTGGTGAGGGGTGCCAATCAGTATGGCCTCAGTCTTGGAGCAGTTTAATTGAAGAAAGTTCTGATTCATCCATGCCCTAATTGCCTCCAGGCAGGCAGAGAGGGCAGTGAGTGAAGATGGAGATGACAAGGTGGAAGATGAGGATGCTCCAGTCCTGATGTAAAGCTGTGTATCGTCGGCATAACAGTGAAAAGAAATGTTGAACTGATTAATAATTTGACCTAAAGGCAGCATGTAAAGGGAAAACAGCAGGGGCCCCAGAACCGACCCCTGAGGGACACCACAGGAGACACAGACTGTCTGGGACGTGGCGTTGCCAAGACTAACACATTCCAGCCTATTGGAGAGGAAAGATTTGAACCAGTCCAGGACGGTGTCGCAGAGACCGACCTCCACATGAAGACGGTGGAGGAGGATACTATGGTCCACAGTGTCGAAGGCTGCAGTGAGGTCAAGGAGGACAAGGATGGAGGGAGAGCCAGTGTCAGCAGCCAAGAGGACATCATTGGTAACTCTCAGCAATGCAGTCTCTGTACTGTGAGCTGCCCTGAATCCAGACTGGAACTTCTCATACAGGGAGTGTTGTTGTAGGTGGTCCTGCAGCTGAGCAGCAACAGCTTTTTCCAGCACTTTAGACAGAAAAGGGAGGTGTGAAATTGGGCGGTAATTAGAAAAAATGTCGGGATCCAAATTAGATTTTTTCAGAAGAGGCCTAATGATGGCAGTTTTTAGAGGCAGTGGAACATGACCAGATTGTAGAGACTGATTTATTATTTGAGTGATTAGTGGGCCTATTGCAAAGTGATTGTTTTTTATGAGAGACGAGGGGAAAGGATCCAGGGTGCAGGATGACGGCGTCATTTTCTTGATGATGGCCTCCACCTCACTCTGAACAACTTTGTCAAAGCTGTTTAGGGTCCCAGAATGCAGACGGTTAGGTGGCACACTGAGAACAGGGAGGTTGTGGAGCTGAGATCTGATAGTGTCAACTTTGGTTTTAAAAGACAAAAGAAACAGGTCGCATTTTTGAGCAGAGTCCTCAGGAGTTTGTTTAATACTTGACACTTGTCTCTATTCAAATAAACACTAAATGAAATGGAGTATTACAATGTTTCACTTACAAGAACTGCTGTCATCAGAACTGCTCCTTTGAGGATAAAGTTGACAGACAATGACAAAAGTATTGTTGATCCACAACTTGAGTCTGCATCTGCTTCTCTCTGGTCACATGGTGAGAAGTTAATGAGACGCCTTTTCTTTAAACGCCCCCTCTCTGGTGTGGGTCCCTGCCTCTTTATAGGAGACTTTACATTCATGATCCTCTTACGTAGATAGCTGTACATGCTTGTCTATAGAGTATTTAAAAAAGCGTCAATCTTCTAATAGTTTTAAAATTGTAAAAGAAAATATTTCAAATAATTTAATCACATACATGTAGGCAAGTGTTTATCCTGCAACATTGGATAATACTCCACTATTTTCTTAACCATGGCATGGATTTTGGAAACTATATAATGTAACCTGTGTGACATGGTGGCACAGTTGGTAGTGCTGTTGCCTCTCAGCGAGTAGGTTTCCCCATTTCAATTCCTGATCCAGGGGCCTTTATTTATAAAATTTGTTCATTAAAAAAAAACCATACAAAACAATCCCATAAACGATAACATACTAAATATAAAAAAATGAAAGGTAGCAGAAAAAAAAAAACATCTTGTTATATCTGCCCCTTTTTTCAAACAATCAGTTCAAACAATAATTTTCTTCCAGTAACAGTACACAATGAATAACTCTTTCTAATGTTTCCAACTAACACAATACACATTACGCTACTTCATATATTTTTTTGCAATTCAGTTTTGATCATTTTCTTAAATGTACACATTGACTTGGCATTTTTAATTTCGTTCTCCAAACCATTCCATAATCCAATTCCCTGGATTGAGGTAGACTGACCCTTCAGTTCTGAATTTTGGTTTTACAAATATCTTTGTCCCCTTAAGATTATAACAAAATGCATTTGAATACTTGGGCCGAGATGGTGTAGAGGCAGGGCAGCCGGCTCAGGACCAGAAGGTCTCGGGTTCGATCCCCGGTCATGGCATACCTCATTGTGTCCCTGGGCAAGACACTTAACCCCGAGTTGCTCCCGGTAGGACAGGCAGCGCCTTGCATGGCAGTCTACCGCTACCGGTGTATGAATGTGTGTATGAATGGGTGAATGGTTGGTACTGTGAAGCACTTTGGGGCCCCTCAAAGGGGGTTGGAAAGCGCTATATAAGTAAGCTCCATTCCATTTACCATTTACTTAAGGGCAATGCGTTATTCTGAGCCCTACACATAACTACAGGTCTCACAGGTCTCATCAGCAACAACGATGAGACGGACTACAGGAACGAGGTGAGCCGCTTGGCCTTGTGGTGCGGACACAACAATCTCACTCTCAACGTGGAGAAGACAAAGGAGATTGTCGTGGACTTCAGGAAGAGGGATGCACAACATGCCCCTCTGACCATCAACAGCACCGCAGTGGAGAGAGTGGACAGCACCAAGTTCCTGGGAGTGCACGTCTCAAAGGACCTGTCCTGGAGCAGGAACACTGCAGCACTGGCGAAGAAGGCTCACCAGCGCCTCTACTTTCTCCGCAAGCTGAAAAGGGCTGGAGCTTCAACCTCCATCATGTGCACCTTCTACAGAGGTGCCATAGAAAGTGTCCTGACCAGCTGTATCACTGTGTGGTTTGGTGCATGCACTGTTGGATCAGAATAAGCTCTGACGAGCTCTGACGAGCTGCAGGTGCGCTGCTCTGCTGGCGACCCGGACTCGTGCGCTACTTCTGCCGCTGTTGTTTAATCATCTTTTATTTTATTTATCTTTTTTTTTTAATCTTGCCTATCTTTTGGAGTGACTGTGTTTGAGCATTTTGTAGCACGATGGCATCATTTATACAAAAACTGCTCCTGGCGCTCATCGTCTTAAAACTTCTGCATACGTGTCAAACTTTTCCACATGAGGAAGGCCATCTTCTCACTTACTCCAGTGACGCGTTGCTTTCTCTTCGCCCTGCTTCAACTACACCGCCTGCGAACCTGCCTGAATCGGTGAGAATTAAACCACCAGGAGGACGACTTCGACGGAAGAGAGGCAGAAGGGGAGGAGTACGGCAACGGCTCCGCCGACGAGGCAGTCGGCCACCTCTGCCCAGCATTTTACTCTGCAACGCACGCTCTCTGAGGAGTAAGATGGATGAGCTCCGCATTAACGCCAAGGTATGCTTTGAGTACCGGGAGTCCTGCATGCTGGTGATCACGGAGACCTGGCTCAAATCTGACATCCCTGACTCTGTTATCGAGCTGGAGGGGTTCTCTGCTGTTCGGGCGGACCGTAATGAGAACTCGGGGAAGAGCCGCGGAGGAGGCATCTGCGTGTACGTCAGTGAATCCTGGTGCAGAAATCACACTGTGAGGGAAACCATATGCAACTCAAATGTTGAGCTGCTGTGTCTCTCTTTGAGACCCCATTATCTTCCCAGGGAGTTTGGCAACATTTTAATTTGTGCCGTTTACGTCCCTCCCAGCGGCAACGCTGCACGGGCAGCAGCTCAAATTGCAGACTGTGTCCAGGATCAACTGACCCGCTCACCTGGAGCTCCTGTTTTTATAATGGGGGATTTTAACAGCTGTAAATTAGAGTTATCCCTCCCTGGGTATGAACAATTTGTTAACTGTGCCACCCGGGACAGCAGAGTTTTAGACAAATGCTATGGTAACATAAAGAATGCATATTGTTCTAAACCAAAACCTCCCCTCTCTAACTCTGACCACAATACAGTGCATCTAATCCCTACATACAAAACTATGCTTAAAAGGAACAAACCACAGCTCAAGACAGTATCTGTGTGGTCCGAAGACAGTATTGAGACTCTAAAGGGCTCTTTTTTATGCACAAACTGGGACATTTTTAACAAACTGGAAATTAATCTTGCTGTTGAAACAATAACCGATTACATAAAGTTCTGTGTTGATTGTGTGGTTCCAAAAAAGGTGGTTAAAGTATATCCAAATAACAAACCTTATATAAATAAAGAAGTTAAGAACTGTATTAACCGCAAGAAAATAGCTTTTAAAAAACAGGACTATACAGGGTTGAAAATAGTGCAAAAAGAACTCGACCAAAGACTGAGAGAAGCTAGGAACAAACATAGGGACATTATGGAGAAGAACTTTGCATTGAAGGATCCAAAAAAGTTATGGGACTCTATGAAAACAGCAGTCAATATGACTACAAAGAGAAAGTGTCTCATCACAGATGATGATCTTAAAAAAGCTAATGAGCTCAACAATTTTTTTATGAGGTTTGAAACACAAGATCCTACTTCAAAGTGTGATGAAGTTCTTCAGTCCATTGATCTTGATGATTCCTGTACCCAACTGGAAGTTAATCCTTACAAAATTCAGGCACTGTTTAGTGGAGTTAGTAAAAATAAATCTGCTGGTCCTGATGGTATTTCTGCCTTTCTTTTAAAAACCTGTGCTGAAGAGCTCACTCCAGTCTGGTGCCCTATTTTTCAGCAATCACTTGACCAACATACGGTTCCTTCTTTTTGGAAGAAGTCAATTATTATTCCGATCCCCAAGAAATCAAGTCCATCTGAGAATAATGACTATAGACCAGTGGCACTAACATCAATAGTTATGAAGTGTTTTGAGAAATATGTTGCGTCCCTGTTGAAATCAGAGATAAACCCTGGTCTTGATCCTTTCCAGTTTGCTTACAGACAGAGACGGGGTACAGATGATGCTATTAATGGCATCACACACCTAACTCTTAAACATCTTGAAAACCCAAAGGCCTACGCCCGTCTTCTGTTTATAGATTTTAGCTCTGCTTTTAATACCGTACAGCCTCACCTGCTTATTAAGAAATTACAGCAGATGAATCTTAACCCTCTTCTTATTAAATGGTTTTATTCTTTTTTAACAAAAAGATCACAGCTTGTCAGAGTCAATAAAACCTTATCAGAGCCAAGGTCCATCAGCACTGGGGTTCCCCAGGGCTGCGTTACCTCTCCTGTCCTCTTCACCATTTACACAAATGATTGCATCAGCAGCTGCCCCGGGAATTATGTTTTTAAATTCTCTGATGACACTGCTATTCTCAGCTTGCTGCATGAGGATATGGACTCCTCATCATATTTTAATGAGGTTCAATCATTTGTTCAATGGTGTGATGACCACCACCTTATTATTAATGCCAGGAAAACAGAAGAGATGCTGATTGACCCCAAGTCTTTGGGTGACAATCTCCCACTTTTTATTCACAACCAGAAAATAAACCAGGTCTGTTCTTACAGATATCTGGGTGTCCACCTAGATAATCTGTTCAAGTGGGAAATTCATGTTAACATGTTGTGCTCCCGTCTACAGCAGAGACTGTACTTTTTACGCAGACTCAGAGTCTTTGGGGTTAACAAGAAGCTCATGTTTTTATTCTATCAGGCCGTACTGGAAAGCATCATTAGGTTTGGGATGTCAGCGTGGTATGGCAATCTTTCTGTGCAACTTAAATCTAAACTTCATCGTATGGTACAAACTGCAATGAAGGTGATAGGAAGAACTGATAACTTCTCCCTGCAGTCTATCTATGATGAGTCTGTCCTCAGACTAGCACGGAGGGTACTGTCTGACCCCGCTCACATCCTGAACTCACAATACGAACTGTTACCATCTGGCAAACGGTTTAGAGTCCCTGCTTTTAGACTTAACCGATTTAAAAATTCTTTTATCCCCACATCGATCAGATTGTTAAATAAAGTAGGTATATAGTAAGTTTTCCATGATGCTGCTGATGCTCTGGTCTGATTGTTGTTTCATTTACTGCTGGATGTATGTGGGAATGTGCAATATGTGTTTTTATTGAGCATTGAATGGTCTTATTGAGCAATGTGTGTTTTTAAAAGCAATGTGTTTTTAACTGAGCAATAGGTTTTTATTTTATATGCTTTTAAATTTGTATTGTGTTCATGTGACTGTATCGTTGGCAGAAGTGTTGTTTGGCGTACGATGTCCAAGACAAATTTCCCCTTGGGGACAATAAAGTATATATCTATCTATCTATCTATCTATCTATCCTGCCGCAAGAGCCTCCAGCGCATCGTGAAAGCAGCTGAGAAGATCGTCGGCACCTCCTTGCCCTCACTGCAGGACTTACACAGCAAACGCCTCACTAGGAAAGCCCACCGCATGGCAGGTGATCCCACACACCCACTACACAGCTGCTTTAGACTGCTGCCATCAGGGAGGAGACTGAGGAGTCTCCAGGCTCGTACCAGCAGACTGAGAGACAGCTCTGTTCATCAGGCAGTCAGAATGCTAAACACTCTGCCTGCTCTGCCCCCCCTCCCATTTGAACTGCCTTAACACAAAAAACTTTCTCACACATTGCCACTCAACAAAGTTTTTAACACTGGACTCTGTGTCATCAAACGGGTTGTTCACTGAACTCTCGGTCATGTGTTCATTCAGTTTGCACTACTTCTCATATTTGCACTAATGTTTGTATTACATTACTGCCTATAGTCATACTACTGTTTACATTCACTGTTTACATTTATTAATACTGTTTACATTTATTACTACTGCTTTACATTTATTACTACTGTTTACATTTACACTACTTTTGTCTACACTACTGCAGATACATATACAGCATTCTCTGACTAGCCTTATCTAAGGATGCCAAATGTGCCTTATGTGCCTTACTTCATATGCCACTTTGCCTCTATACCGGCATCAACTACCTCATACATATACTGTGTACATCAACTTATATGCTGCTGTGCCACTCTTTGCAAATGTCAACGCTAGAAACTTCAGTTTATTTTATAGATTTACGTTTTTATACTTTTCATACTACTGTACTATGCAAAAACTCAGGACAGTATTACACTTTTATTATTTCATTTTATGCTTATGTTCATTGGGTGTTTGGTGTTTCAGTGTTGGTGTAAATTTTCATACTTTTATACTATTATGAAAAAACTCAGGACAGTATTACACTTTTTTACTATTTTATGCTTATGTTTATTAAATGTTTTAGTGTTTAGTGTTTAGATGGTTACTGTTGCACCGAGGGACTGAGAGAAACGCAATTTCGGTCCTGTGTATGTCCTGTACATATTGCAGTTCTGACAATAAAGTTGACTTTGACTTTGACTTTGATAACTGATAAAATATTATAATCGACCAAATTATTTGAACTTCAATAACTTCAGTTGATAAAATAATGTGCTTGATAGATGACAGCAATGCTTTCTAGGGATAATTCTTACAGTTCTTTTCTATAAAACAAAAATAGGCTTTGTAATCGTTTTACATGCCTTCCCCCAAACAACAATACGATATATTAAGTGTGGAACAATGATTGTGTTATACAACAAATACAGAGCTTTATCATTAAATAAGTCTCTGATTTTGTATAGTACTGCAATGGATTTAGCTATTTTTATTCTTAAAGAATTCATGTGTTGTTTTCAATCAAAAAAGGCGTTCAATACAGGATCAACTGGACTTTATTTAAATATTAATATTAATATTTAATATTTAAATAAAGTCCAGTTGATCCTGTATTGAACGCCTTTTTTGATTTCATCATGTCCTGGACGACTGAGAATCTTCACCAGCTTATGTGTTGTTTCCATTTCAGTTTGTCATCAATGATAACACCCAAAAATGTCACCTCACTCACTCTAAAATCTCAACACCCTCAGTTTTAAATGGAACATCAACATTTTTATTTTTATTACTGAATATCATGTAATTAGTTTTATCTAGATTTAATGATAATTTATTGAGTTTAAACCAAGTTTGTATTTTGATAAATTATGTCTTAATCAACTCCAACACCTGTTCAATATCTTTACCCAAACAAAAAACAAAAAACAAACTCCACCCTTTCTGGGTGGAGTTTGCATATTTTCTTCTAGCATGCGTGGGTTTTCTCCATATACTCCAGTTTCCCCCCAAAGACAAAAAACATGCATTGTAGGCTGACTGGTACACTTAATTGTCCCGAGGTGAAAGTGAGAGAGTGAATGGTAGTTTGTCTCATTTGTCTTTATGTGGTCCTATGATGGACTTGCAACCTGTCCAGGGTGTACCCTGCCTCTCAAGAAGTGATAGGTGGATAAGGGCACCAGTGACCCCTGCTCCCCAAAAATGGAAAAAGCAGGAAAAATATAATAGATGATGGATAATATATATAAATATATATATATATA
>JBBPBX010027611.1:12950-23495 GCA_038048925.1 Garcialebias charrua
TATATATATATATATATATATATATATATTAGGGATGCACCGATCCACATTTCTCACTTCCGATCCAATACCGATAATTAAAAACTGGGTATCGACCGATACCAATACTTTTCCGATCCGATAACGTTCAGATATACAAATCTGTATAATGAAGCTTTTGCACTGAGAATATTTATTTCAACATGGTGTGAGACATCCAATGAAGACTCTCTAAGCCTTACCACAAGAACCTCACAAACTTTAACCAGCAAACAAGAGGCAACCAGGCATGTTTTCATCACACACGTCATGGTTCAGTTGGAAAAACTAAAAAAACGCTAAGCATGATGGGAAAGACAACACAGCCACTCCCCTTTTAGGCAGTTGATTTTGTTATCTTTCCCATAATGCTTAGCAGTATTTTAGTTTTGAAAACTAAAATACTGCTAAGCATTCTGGGAAATCCCATTTTTAGTTTCGTTTTTGACTGTGGCCATTCTTGTTTAATTTGATCAACAGATACAGATTTAAACAATACTGTACATTGAATTTACATTCATAAATTCAATGCATAGTTTAAATCTGTATCTGTTGATCGAAACCAACTAGAATTTTACAACTCAGTGCTACAGTAAAAAACGAAACTAAAAAACAGGATTTCCCAGAATGCTTAGCGGTATACAAGTAGTCCCCGACTAGCAGGGCGAGCGCTCTTACTTACGAGGTCCCGGACTTACGAATATGCATCTCATAAAAATAAAAAATAAAAAAATTAAAAAATAATTAATAAATGACAGTACTGTACAGTCACCAAGCACTTAGCCTATCCTAACACAGTTTTTAAAGATGAAGTAGTGAGTTGAGTTGTCTCCCTTTCACATAAAGAGAGCTAGCTCCCTTTATGTGAATTGAGCCTGCTGAGGAGGAGGGAGACAATTCAACTGACTCCTTAACTGTGTTAGGATAGGCTAAGTGCTTGGTGACTGTACAATACTTTACTGTACTGTACTGTACTGTACATTTATCTATGTATAAATAAAAATAAATATATATAGCGGCTGGTGATTTTTTTTAATGGGGGGGCGCAATCTAGTGGTCATGAGTCAGCACAAACATGAGTCTGTGAGCAGATTAATGCCTGCAGTAGTTTTGTAATTTTTATTAATAATAAATTTGTAAACCTGAATATCTCCCACCCACAGCATATTACTGAATTAACTCCTTTTGCTCTCTACAGAGACTGAAGAACAGCTTCTACCCTGAGGCTGTTAGACTCATGAATCTCTAACCAGAAGAATCACTGTGAAATATCACATGTAGCTGCTGATCTGTTTCATGTTGCTACTGACAAAAAAATCTGTTTCATGTTGCTGTGTTCATCCGTGTTCATCTGCTCATACAGACTCATGTTCGTACTGCTGTTTGGAGTAATGTTTTCTATGATATTAGTGCTTAGTGTATTTTTAGTTGATGTTTTTCTTAGTTCATATCTTAGATGTTATTACTGTTTTTCATTTACTTTTTATTGTTGGATGTAACTGGGACCCTGTGTACATCATCTTGTTTCATCACATGTACCACATGTAGTGCAAATGACAAAGATTCTCTGACTCTCTGATTTAGGGCTTTTTCAATTATGCTAAATATGAAAAGGTGGGTTTTGGCACCTTTCTCTTCCATATAAATAAAAAAATATTGGGGCATGGACAATATTTATTTTTCCTGGTAGTCAAGAGAATAGCAATGGCTATTAGTCAGCTTTCTAATTATTTAACATATAACAACTATTTATTTTATGAGTATATGTGTACATTTAAAAGCAACAATTCAAATTCACATTGCAATTGTAAAGATGTAACTAGTTCTCACTTTTTCATAATACAGAACTACTATGATGGAAAACGTAAAAACCTACATCATGCAGGTAGCTTCTCTCACCTCTAGCTGAATGTCCTCTTCTTCAAGATGTTCTCCTGAAACCAGAACTGCTCCTGCTGCTCTCCTGCTCCTGCAACAAAAAAATAACCAAAGTAAGAGTCCTTACAACCATCAATCATCCCTCAAGATCAAGACCTGGTACTTATCTAATATCCTCTCCTGTCCACCCACAGCTGCTCAACTCCCCTTTTCCTGGAAAGAAAATAAAGAGACTTGTTTTTTTGTAACTGTTTTCTGTCTGTCATTCGGTTCTTTCACAATGAATAAATCCTTATGCTGCTTGGTTACTTTAACTACCGGTATAGCTTTGAAACAACAGCACAACTTAACTGAAAGCTGAGGGGTGAAACAGAGCCATGTTTACAGTATTCATTATTCACTCAGATTTATTCATTATGAATTATGACAATGACACCACAAACTGTTGCTTTAACAAAAAGAGAACAGTTAACA
The DNA here is from genome assembly GCA_038048925.1 of Garcialebias charrua. NCBI lineage: Eukaryota > Metazoa > Chordata > Actinopteri > Cyprinodontiformes > Rivulidae > Garcialebias > Garcialebias charrua. Next base: position 15,321 of record JBBPBX010027611.1, read on the forward strand.
ACAGACTCTCTGAGGAGCAGTGGTGGGATGTAACTAAGTACAAGTACTTTGTTACTGTACTTAAGTACATTTTTCATGTATCTGTACTTTACTTAAGTAGAATTAAATGTGGGTACTTTTACTTCACTACATTTTACATGAAGTATCTGTACTTTCTACTACACTACATTTTTATAATGTGTTGAGTTACAAGCTACTTTCACGTTGCAGTTTTTTCAATTTGTCAAGAAACAAGAAATTCTTGCTGCAACATTAAAATGTGTCAGTTCATGGGGTGTTAGGAGACAAGAGATGTCTCTAAATGTCTCGACACACTCTGGTCCAAGTTTTGAAAATGGTGTCAGGAAGTTAAAATATTGTTCATTGTTGATCCATTACAAGGTTGACTAGACAGCATTTTAACTAGAGTTGATGACAAACTGGAGTTGAAATGTTCAGTGCATGATGTGTCTAATTCTCCTTTTTTTAAACAGAAAACTTTTACTTCTGTGTGTTTACTGCAATTAAAATGACACATTGGTTTTATTTTGTGTTAAATAAAAACTTTCAAAGGTAAAATCATCCTTATTATTCTTATTTTGCTTAATGACATTTTACTCTGCTGCATGTCAGAAATTCTGATGCACAGAATCACAAGTCCAAGTGTGAACTGTGTCACAGAGCAAACACAATAAAAACATGTACAGTACTGTATTATCTGCAGCATTGTTCATTAAAATGACTCAACACTATTTATGTAATGCAGAAAATTTACATACAGTACACACACTTAATGGTATTGTAGGCCATTGCATTAGGTAATACATTCAGCAATTACTTTTACTTTAATACTTTAAGTATTTTTAAAAGCAAGTACTTATTTACTTTTACTTAAGTAAAAATATTAATATGGTACTTCTACTTTTACTAGAGTATATTTTTGTCTGTTTATTTGTACTTTTACTTAAGTACAGTGTTTGAGTACTTTCTCCACCACTGCTGAGGAGAGCTGCTGACAACAGTCGTCAGGTTTATAACTAGCAGCAACTTTTATACCGTTTGAGGCATTACTCATGCCCTGAGAGCATGAATAAATTAATCATAGTAAGTTAAACAACACACGCCACCCTGGGAATTTCACCCAGAGAATATTACCTTATTGCTTTAAGGCAACACAGGTTTGCTTTGCACACTTTGAAGCATCCGGCTACACGTTCATAAACACAGCTAACAAGCTAGCTTAGCATGTGACAGACAGCACCAGCTATTAACACACGTTAGTTACGCTCATAGTACTTCATGTCTGTGCGTTTTATTAACTCATTGATCGCTTACCTGTGTGTGAAGTACGGCAAGAAGGCAAATTAATAATTACTGCTGTTACAATTTCCAACGTAGCTTGAGCTGTGTGTTGTTGTCAGCTGACCTCTCACCGGTCCTGCCTCCGGACCTCACAAGTGTAGATAAACCCACATGCACGGTCTCTCTCTGATCTGCTGTAACTCTTTTTTTTTTATGAGCTGACAGCTACGAAATGGCAAATAGGCATTAGATAAAGGGCTTTCAATTGATTTAAACCTTACCTGAGAGCAGATCTGTTCCCTGAGGGAGAAAAAAAAAAACGTCACCGGAAACACCCGGTAACGGCAGCTCGTGGGTATAGCCTCACGTTGTACGTGACCAGGGCGGTGAAATAAGCGCCCAGGACTTTCCATTATTTTGCGATGATGTGGAATGAATACGCATGCGTGACTGATAATGAGAGTCAACGGATAAGAGCCGTGCGCCCGGGGACCGGAAGTACGTCACAAATCAGAAAACGTTTTTTGAAACAAAGAATATAACTCATCATTACCTATAAAATATTTATCCTGCACAACTAAAAACATATATACATATATTTATAATTATTTTTATTTTATAATTTCTTCTTCTTCTTCTTCTTTTTTTTTAAGTCTAGAAGTTCCAGTGGATGGCAGTTCCAGTGGGTGGGCGGCGCTCGTGCGCCCCCTACTGGCGGGCCGCCTCTTTATATACTGTACAGTACAGTATATTTTTAATAAATATTGTAGTGATACAACCGCCTTGGAAACACTTCTCTGATCGCTCTCAGTAATGAACTTTTTGGGAGTTATTCCCGAAGGGACAGTAATACTTTTATTACATTTATTTTAATCAAAACACATATTTCAGAAGTGATTTCCTTTAATGTGTGTTAATTCAGAATTAATTCTGAGAATAACTTGTCATTGTTTGATCATGTTTTATGCTGTTACCAATGATGGTCACTTTTTCATATAATGAATCAAAAACTATGGCAAAGTTGAAATTTATGTCAAGCTAAGCTTTTCAGAGTTGTTTTAAGAAGGTTGCCACGTGAATCAGAGCCTAATCTAAATATCTTTAGAACTGGTGGCTATGAGTCTGGCTGTCCTACGTACTATCTTCTCTGTTATCCTGAAATGGCCTTCACATTTTCAGCTCTCTGACCTGCAGAATCCCTCCCGTTCTCGGGTGAAACAACCTATGAGCAGTTGGGATTTGCCGAGTCAACTCCCTTCTCTTAAAAGGCCCCACTTCCTGGCCGGGGTCAGTTTCTGGTGAGAAAGTAGAGATGAAAGCCTTTCTCCTTTTCTACTGGTACGTCTGACCATTACGCCAAAGGTCTATGTAACCAGTAAAGGACTTATAACGCGCCTGTTATAAGTTCACTTCCAGCTGTAAAAAGCTCCATCTTGAGTGAGAATTCCTCCTGAAGATTGTTTATGCTGAAAAAGCTGAACCAGAACCCATCGTCATCACTCTGTCTGATTTGAGGCTAACACACACACAGACAGTGTGAGCAAACCGGCGACCTGCTGTTGGAGAGAGCGGGACGAACAAACCATCTCTGTCCATCGTCTGGAAACCCCTCTTACCAGAAGAAGACTTCAAAGGTAAAGAGTGCTGTTTGTTCACAAACTTGGACTGGACCGGGTCGAGCTGATGTCAGCAGAGGATGTGCAATGCTGGTTACACATTCTGTAGACAACTTTTACTTCAATTTCTTCCCTCCTACTCCTCCTAGACTATCTTCTTATATTTTCTGAAGCCAGAAACTCTAAGTAATGTACCTGCAGTATAAGTAAATATGACTTTACTTGTCTGTTGTTTTTAAATTGAAATCTGTCCACAGTAGTTGTATATGAAAGAAAAATCAGACCCAATCTTTATCCTCATGTGATGTAATTTATTGATTTGTTATTAAATGATTCAGTTCTGCTGTTTCAACATAAGTAACGTTTACTGTCAAGTAAATTTCGTCACTAACAATTTATTTGCTGAACTCTTAAAAAGAGAGAACTCCATCCATCCATCCATTTTCGTCTGCTTATCCGGGGTCGGGTCGCGGGGGTAGCAGCCTAAGTAGGGAGGCCCAGACTTCCCTCTCCCCAGCCACTTGGAGCAGCTCCTCTGGGGGAATCCCAAGGCGTTCCCAGGCCAGCCGAGAAACATAGTCCCTCCAGCGTGTCCTGGGTCTTCCTCTGGGTCTCCTCCCGGTGGGACATGCCCGGAACACCTCACCAGGGAGGCGTCCAGGAGGCATCCTAACCAGATGCCCGAGCCACCTCAACTGGCTCCTCTCGATGTGGAGAAGCAGCGGCTCTACTCCGAGTCCCTCCCGGATGACTGAGCTTCTCACCCTATCTCTAAGGGAGAGTCCAGACACCCTGCGGAGAAAACTCATTTCAGCCGCTTGTATCCGAGATCTCGTTCTTTCGGTCATAACCCAGCTCATGACCATAGATGAGGGTGGGAACGTAGATCGATCGGTAAATTGAGAGCTTTGCCTTTCGACTCAGCTCTCTCTTCACCACGACAGACCGGTACAGCGCCCGCTTCACTGCGGACGCTGCACCTATCCGCCTATCGATCTCACGCTCCAGTTTTCCCTCATTCGTGAACAAGACCCCGAGATACTTAAACTCCTCCACTTGGGGCAGGACCTCCTCCCCGACCCGGAGAGGGCATGCTACCCTTTTCCGGCTCAAGACCATGGCCTCGGATTGGAGGAACTTGGAGGAACTGATCCTCATCCCGGCCGCATCACGCTCGGCTGCAATCCGCTCCAGCGAAAGAGAGAACTCGTTTAAAATTAAATGCTAAGAATTTAGGTCAGATAAACTCTGCCCAAACTTTCATTTTGGAATATTGCACAGTCAGAAAACAGACAAGCAATATATTTTACAATATATAAATGTACAGTACTGTACAGTCACCAAGCACTTAGCCTATCCTAACACAGTTTTTAAAGATGAAGGAGTGAGTGGAATTGTCTCCCTCCTCCATGCAGGCTCCATTCCCATAAAGGGAGCTAGCTCCCTTTATGTGAAAGGGAGACAATTAAACTCACTCCTTCATCTTTAAAAACTGTTAGGATAGGCTAAGTGCTTGGTGACTGTACAGTACTGTACATGTATTCATTAAAAAAAAAAATTTTTTTTTTTACTATGTGATCCTACTTACGAATTTTTTACATACGAGCGCCCCCTAGGGACGGAACTCGCTCGTAAGTCGGGGACTACCTGTATTACTGTTCAATTATAGTTTAAATCTGTATCCCTTGATCAAATTCAACAAGAATTACTACTCATATAGTGCCAGAATCAAAAATAAAACTAAAAAAATGGGGACTGTGTTGATTTCCCATAATGTTTAGCAGTATTTTAGACTAGTGTTCTGGGCACCATGAGTCAGAAGGACGTCTGTGGTAGAGACCTCCTCGTTTTTGCCATTAGTTTGTGAATTACTGTAGTGAGGCTAAAGAGTGTCTTCTTTGGGTTTACCTCCCACAATGTTAAAACAGAAGTCACAGAGCATTGTGCAATATACTGCTCTTTGACATCTAGAAAATATCGGAAATTTTGGCAGGCTGGTTCCGATATCCGATACTTGCCTTATGCTTGTATCTGATACCGATACCGATACTGGTATCGGATCTGTGCATCTCTTATATATATATATATATATATATATATTATATATATATATATATATATATATATATATATATATATATATATATATATATATATATATATATATATATATATATATATATATATATATATATATATATATATATATATATATATATATATATATATATATATATATATATATATCCATCCATCCATCCATTTTCTTCCGCTTATCCGGGGTCGGGTCGCGGGGGTAGCAGCCTAAGTAGGGAGGCCCAGACTTCCCTCTCCCCAGCCACTTGGAGCAGCTCCTCTGGGGGAATCCCAAGGCGTTCCCAGGCCAGCCGAGAAACATAGTCCCTCCAGCGTATCCTGGGTCTTCCTCTGGGTCTCCTCCCGGTGGGACATGCCCGGAACACCTCACCAGGGAGGCGTCCAGGAGGCATCCTAACCAGATGCCCGAGCCACCTCAACTGGCTCCTCTCGATGTGGAGAAGCAGCGGCTCTACTCCGAGTCCCTCCCGGATGACTGAGCTTCTCACCCTATCTCTAAGGGAGAGTCCAGCCACCCTGCGGAGAAAACTCATTTCAGCCGCTTGTATCCGAGATCTTGTTCTTTCGGTCATAACCCAAAGCTCATGACCATAGATGAGGGTGGGAACGTAGATCGATCGGTAAATTGAGAGCTTTGCCTTTTGACTCAGCTCTCTCTTCACCACGACAGACCGGTACAGCGCCCGCTTCACTGCGGACGCTGCACCTATCCGCCTATCGATCTCACGCTCCAGTTTTCCCTCATTCGTGAACAAGATCCCGAGATACTTAAACTCCTCCACTTGGGGCAGGACCTCCTCCCCGACCCGGAGAGGGCATGCTACCCTTTTCCGGCTCAAGACCATGGCCTCGGATTTGGAGGAACTGATCCTCATCCCGGCCGCATCACATTCAGCTGCAAACCGCTCCAGCGAAAGCTGTAGATCACGAGCTGATGAAGCCAATAGGACCACATCATCTGCAAAAAACAGAGAAGCGATTCTAAGGCCACCAAAACGGATCCTCTCAACACCTTGGCTGCGCCTAGAAATTCTGTCCATAAAAGTTATAAACAGAATCGGTGACAAAGGGCAACCTTGGCGGAGTCCAACTCTCACCGGAAACGAGCCTGACTTACTGCCGGCAATGCGGACCAAGCTCTGACACCGGTCGTACAGGGACCTAACAGCCCATATCAATGGGCCTGGTACCCCATACTCCCGGAGTACCCCCCACAGAACCCCCCGAGGGACGCGGTCGAATGCCTTCTCCAAGTCCACAAAGCACATGTAAACTGGTTGGGCAAACTCCCACGCACCCTCCAGGACCCTGTTGAGGGTGTAGAGCTGGTCCAGTGTTCCACGACCAGGACGAAAACCACACTGCTCCTCCTGAATCCGAGGTTCGACTATCCGACGGACCCTCCTCTCCAGAACCCCTGAATAGACCTTACCAGGGAGGCTTAAGAGTGTGATCCCTCTATAGTTGGAACACACCCTACGGTCCCCCTTTTTGAATAGGGGAACCACCACCCCAGTCTGCCAATCCAAGGGAACTGCCCCCGATGTCCACGCGATATTGCAGAGTCGCGTAAGCCAACACAACCCCACAACATCCAGAGCCCTAAGGAACTCAGGACGAATCTCATCCACCCCCGGAGCCTTGCCACCGCGGAGCTTTTTAACCACCTCGGCGACCTCCGCACCAGAGATTGGAGAGCCCGATCCAAAGTCCCCAGGCTCCGCTTCCTCAGTGGAAGACGTGCCAGTAGGATTGAGGAGGTCTTCGAAGTATTCCGCCCACCGACTCACAACATCCCGAGTTGAGGTCAACAGCACGCCATCCCCACCATAAATGGTGTTGGTCGCGTACCGCTTTCCCCCCCTGAGACGCCGGATGGTGGACCAGAATCGCCTCGAAGCCGTACGGAAGTCATTCTCCATGGCCTCTCCGAACTCCTCCCACGCCCGAGTTTTTGCCTCAGCAACCACCCGAGCCGCATGCCGCTTGGACTGCCGGTACCTATCTGCTGCTTCCGGGGTCCCACAGGCCAAAAAGGCCCAATAGGACTCCTTCTTCAGCTTGACAGCATCCCTCACCGCCGGTGTCCACCACCGGGTTCGAGGGTTGCCACCACGACAGGCACCAACAACCTTGCGGCCACAACTCCGATAAGCTGCCTCGACAATAGAGGCGCGAAACATGGCCCACTCGGGCTCAATGTCCCCCGCCTCCCTCGGAACGTGTTCAAAGCTCTCCCGGAGGTGGGAGTTAAAGCTCCGTCTTACGGGAGACTCTGCCAGACGTTCCCAGCAGACCCTCACAATACGTTTGGGTCTGCCAGGTCTGACCGGCATCCTCCCCCACCATCGGAGCCAACTCACCACCAGGTAGTGGTCAGTGGACAGCTCCGCCCCTCTCTTCACCCGAGTGTCCAGGACATGCGGCCGCAGATCAGATGAGACGACAACAAAGTCGATCATTGAACTACGACCTAGGGTGTCCTGGTGCCAAGAGCACATATGGACACCCTTATGCCTGAACATGGTGTTCGTTATGGACAATCCATGACGAGCACAGAAGTCCAACAACAGAACACCACTCGGGTTCAGATCAGGGGGGCCGTTCCTCCCAACCACACCCCTCCAGGTCTCACTGTCATTGCCCACGTGAGCGTTGAAGTCCCCCAGCAGAACAAGGGAGTCCCCAGGAGGCGCACCCTCCAATACCCCCTCCAAGGACTCCAAAAAGGGTGGGTAATCTGCGCTGCCGTTCGGCGCATAGGCACAAACAACAGTCAGAGCCCGTCCCCCCACACGTAGGCGAAGGGAGGCTACCCTCTCGTTCACCGGGGTGAACCCCAACGTACAGGCACCGAGATGGGGGGCAACAAGTATGCCCACTCCTGCTCGGCGCCTCTCACCAGGGGCAACTCCAGAGTGGAAGAGTGTCCAACCCCTCTCAAGGAAACTGGTTCCAGAGCCAGAGCCATGCGTTGAGGTGAGTCCGACTATTTCTAGCCGGAACCTCTCAACCTCACACACTAGCTCAGGCTCCTTCCCCACCAGAGAGGTGACATTCCATGTCCCAATGGCCAGCTTCTGTAGCCGAGGATCAGACCGCCAGGGTCCCCGCCCTCGGCCACCACCCATTCCACAATGCACCCGACCCCTTTGGCCCCTCCCACAGGTGGTGAGCCTAT
>JBBPBX010027612.1:18395-37168 GCA_038048925.1 Garcialebias charrua
ATCGACATACGAGATTCCGGACTTACGAATATGCATCTCATCAAAAAAAAATAAAAATAAATGAATACATTTACAGTACTGTACAGTCACCAAGCACTTAGCCTGTCCTAACACCGTTTTTAAAGATGATGGAGTGAGTTGAATTGTCTCCCTTTCACATAAAGTGAAAGTGAAATCAGATCCCTTTATGTGAATGGAGCCTGCTGGGGAGGAGGGAGACAATTCAACTGACTCCTTAAAGTGGGTCTCAATACACTGTGAAACAGTAACTCCTCCCCCAAAGCGAATTCAAAATCTCCCTCAAAATGGGTGTGTCGAGAGACAAGGAGGGGAGGAGGTTGGGGGTTGTGCTGCGTTCACGCCCCCTCTAGTGGTAAACTCCCACCCCGCCCCAAGGTTAGATTTCAAAATGGCGGATAGTCGCGTCTTCAGTAAGTAAATACCTAAACTTGTACTAAAATAACAGTTGTAAAATGTTGTGTGTATTTAATCACACACACACAGCTTAAGCGTATGCTTCTGAACACAGAACACATTAAAAACCTGTGTTTAGCTGCATGGCATGCGGTGTACGGCTGTGTTTTTGTCGTTGTTTGTATCACAAGTGTAGGCCAGCTGCAGTGATTTTAATTCGCCACATCTTATTACTTAGCACATTACAAAAGTAATGTTTCATAATAAATTTTATTTTAAAATATTGATTTCTTCTACCCTCGTTTTGTTAGACGCTTTGGCTTGTATTTGTTATGCAACCTAGAACTAAACACACGTTGTTTTTTGAATTGACTATAAATTAGCACTAAACAGTGGTAAAATGTTTTATTTAGTTTCCAAAGATCTGTGTTTAGAAACATTCTATAAGCTTGTATGTTAAATATTTGTTACGATGTGTATACAATATTTGTTTAAGCTATGTGTCAGCTAATCCAAACTGAGCACAGCACAGCTGGTAAGATTTATGAGAAATAATATTTCTTAATGCAAACCAAACCAATTGCAATGAATATAACAATACTGTGTATCCTGTAAAATGTTTTTTTCAGAGAACTGTGATGACTCAAGCACCCAGCAGCTACTAAGAGAAGATCCTATGATGATGCAGAGAGTCTCGGCCAGAGCTGCTTCATCTCCTGAGACCTGCATCTAAGACAATGTTGGGTGTTACAGCTGAGACCCTGGTGTTTGCTTTCTGGCTGGCAGGTGGAGCATCCTGAAGGTGGTTGGAACTGCTCGTTCTTCTGTCCACTGCGTCCATCCAGAGGACATGGAGGTGGTGTCCCGTGTGTTTGCAGGGCTGACACGACACAGAACCTTTTGTTGTTTTAAATTAACTTACTGTTAATAAAATGAATCATAAACAACTAGTTTTTGTAATCAATTTGTTTATTTCATATTGCTTTTTGCTTCATGCAAGAGGACAAACCAGGGACACGTCTCAGCAGTCGACTTCCCACTGACTCCATCCCGACCCTGGATATTTGCAGTCCCGAACAGAGGAAAAATCACATGATAGAACATAGATGACAGATCAAAAGTTTAATCTGAGTAAATGTAACATTTTAATGGAGAAAAATGTTGATTCAAAATTTCACAGTGTCAACAAATCCCCAAAATGTTGGGACAGGTAGCAATGAACAAATAAACAAGAATTAATGTTGCATAGACTTGTTTAAAACGTTTATTATTTATATAATGTCCGCCATAATAAAAGTCTAATAGGTCAATTGGAGTACCTATAATAAATAAAACATGCATACCTGGTTGATCAGCTCTCATGTCACCTCCAAAGTGACATGTCAACATGTCTCCAATCAAGCTTGATGTCTGTGAAGCACGGCTCAGAGATTCCTTGGATGTGGAACGCCTCATGGATCTAAAAACAAAAAACAATTTTTAATCACCTTACAATCAAACATAATTTAGAAACATTACTGTTTTATCACTTTGTTGATCTGTCGAACAATGACCCAGTGCAAAGTCCTGTAGTACAGAAAGGTTTACTGCTGGGTTCATATAATGTAAACACACAAGCTGTTATTACAAATAAACAATCATTTCATTATTTGCAGCAAAACAACACCGGGACTAAACCATCATAACCAGTACAACAGCTAAAATGAACACCAGCAAGTCTCCATTGTTTTTTGATGTTGCGGTCTTCCTTATCCGAGTTCATAAGAGTTCACACCAACTGCGGTGTTCATAAGAAACACTAGATTTTCAGCATTTAAACGAAATTACAACACAAACTAACGTTGATCAGCACCAGATAAAAACGCAACAATTTTATGTGGGGCCACAACAAAGCAACGTTGCAGGCCGCAAACACAGCACATGAAGAAACGCGTCATATACTCAAAACATAAATTATGGAATAGAAAGGTGTAAAATGGTACTCACCTCCAAACGGATTGTACCCTGATGGTGTAAGGGTGGGTGGACAATGAACATCAGTTTGAAGAGCTTTCTTGAAACATCGTCGCTCTTCTATGCTAATGCTAATGCTATGTTGCCAATCTCTGATCCAACCCCTGAGCTCTGCAGGGGGAGTGACCTTCTCGGGGGCGTGGCTACAGTTTTATACTCAGGCGGAGACGATGTGACGTCACAACTGAGCAGACACGTCACAACTGAGCATTTGAACTAATAGTAAAATTAACGTGTAATTCACCAGTTCAACCCATAGGACTACCGTAAACACGTTTTTAGACCAAATATTGCCGATTTAAACAAATACGCACAAATACATGAAAATTAACACAGAAATAGTGCTATGAAACATTTTAAACACATTCTAGGGAGTTTATCAGCTAAAAAGTTAAATTTCGGTTTAGTTCCACTTTAACTGTGTTAGGATAGGCTAAGTGCTTGGTGACTGTACAGTACTGTACATGTATCTATTTATAAATAAATAAATAAAAAATAAAATATATATATTTTTAATAATTAGATAAATGTACAGTGGTACAATTACAATGTACAATGTAGAGGTTCAATATTGTAAACTCATGGAGTCACACCCAAATCAGCTGATTAACTCCTGGACATGAGTTGCAAATGTCTCATTCCTCAAGTCCAGCCGCTCCTGAACAAGAGACAACTTCAGAACTGTCTTACATGAGAAGAACAAGAACTGGACTGTTGCTCTGTGGTCCAATGTCCTCTTTTAAGATGAAAGAAAATTTTAATGTAATTTGGAAATCAAGGTCCCAGAGTCTGGAGGAGGAGTGGAGAGATCCAGAATCTGTGTTTATTGAAGTCCAGAGTGAAGTTTCCACAGGTAGTGATGGTTTGGGTCCATTTCTTCTGCTGGTGTTGGTCCACTGGGTTTTCTGAAGTTCACAGTCAATGCAACATCTACCAGGACATTTTAGAGACTTCATGTACGGTGGCTGGGAGGGGCAACAACACTTTAACAAGTCCTGAAACAAATTAACAAATGAGGCGAAACACTTTAACAAGTCACCCTGATGCATGCTCAAGGAAGGAAGGAGGAAGTCTTTCGGACGAAAGACGAAACGTTTCTACAATTGTTTTGCTTTGTTTTGTTTTGTTTTTTGAATGTCCAGAGGACCAAACTTAGCTTTTTTAGACTTTAACAAGTCCTGAAACAAATTAACAACTGAGAGAATCACACGGAAAGGCAATGCACTAACTCCGAGGATGACCCGAATGACCCGGAAGTGATGACGGAAGCGGTCATTTCGACCCAAGATGGACAACAGTCGAGTCGCGTTTTTCCTGTTCTGTGGGACACCTAAAAGTATATTAACACGGTTTTGTTTTTTGTGCGGTCGATCCTTGGAGTTTTTAAATGGCACAGAGCAGATGGAAGCACCAGATACACTGCAGCAGTGCATACAATATTTTAATGAGGGACACAGGTATGCTGTGTTGTTGCACCTCCTTGCCACCGTAAGAAGTGGCCGCATGAAGTCACAGACTGGGAGAACAAACAGGCATTGCCCAATCAGATTTCTTCTCATTTTAAATAGTAACAAGTAACTAAGATTAGACAGTTCATGCTCAATAATCCAGGTACCAAATCTAATAATTCTCAGTCGGGTCATCTGTATTTTTTATAGAAACGTTTCACCCTCCATCCGGAGGGCATCATCAGTCAGAGGAGTTCCAGTAAACTGTTTCCCCACCAAGCAGTAAACACCTTAAGTGGACCAACCAGTTTGCTGGAGCCAAGATGGTTTCTGGAATAGTAACTAAGATGGTTAAGGGAAATGTATTGAAGTAAAAGTACACATTTTATTGAGGAAATGTAGAGAAGTAAAAGTGAAAGTTGCTAAAAGTGTAAATAACTAACTAAAGTAAAAATATGTCAAAATTCTACTTAAGTACAGTAATGAAGTATTTCTACTTTGTTACATTGCAACACTGCTTGTCCACACTGAGAAAGTTAAAAGCTGGCTGTGGAATGATCTAATTTTCAGAGACACTGATTTATTTATTTATTTCAGTATTTGTAAGTCATAAAAATCAAAATGACAAGAAATAGATGCTTGAAATATTTCACTCTGTGTGTAATGGATCTTCATAATATACGAGTTTCACTTTCTGAAATTATTGAAAAAATAAAATAAACTTCGTCACAATGTTCTAATTTTTTTAGATGCACCTGTACACCTGCTATGTAGCTGCTAGGTAACTCAACATGCACGTTTGTGGATTGTGGGAGGAATCAGGAATACCAGGAGAAAACCCACACACCAAACCGTGGACAGAAAGGCTGATGCCAAGATTTCATCACCAGCAGTCAGGGGCGTAACTTTAGGTCTAACATTGGGGGGGTTGTGATTAACAATAAACACGAAAAAATTGTCCACTATACGCTTCAGTGTTTAATACGCGTCATCTCTTCTTCTTCTTCTTCTTCGATGGTGTTTACTGGCAGTTTACAAACTCAGTGCATTACCGCCATCAACCGGACGGAGATGTAATTCAAGAGTCTACTTTCAACAAAAAATAAATAAATAAATTAATTAATTAATTAATTAATTAAAATAAAATTAAATCCTTTCAGCTAATTTTGTAACTTTCAAATATTTAACAAATGCTTTAGTTATAACCTGTGACTGATTTTTCTTCAATAAAGTAACCATTGTCACCGAACTCCCCATTACCCTTTCCAGTGCCTTCCTCTCTTTATTATATTTCTTACAATAAATCAACACATGTTCCACTCCTTCCAGTACCCCACAATTAGAGCAGTCACCTGATGGATGTTTTCCTATTATCTTTAGACCACTATTTAATGTAGTGTGCCCAATCCTCAACTTAATCCATACTTCCTCTCTCCTAGACATTAAACTACTATCGTCACTTAGGAGTACCTCCTTCTGTATGTTATGTAAATGTCTTCCTCTTTCCTCTAAATCCCACCTCTCCTGCCACATATCATTTATTTTATCTTTAACAATTATTTTTATTTCTGCTTTACTTAATGGGACATCATATTCAATTTCTCTTGCTGTATACGCGTCATCTCCACGCGACGCGTCAGCTTTGTCCTGATCAAGATGGCGGCGACAGGACCCAGCTAGTACGAAGAACTTCACAAAGAAACACGGTAAAAACAATTATTTCTTTGCGAGAAAAAATATATTACTAAGCTGACTTTATAGAAGACGTGTTCTTGAGTTTAACTAAATGTTCAAATCGGCTGGATTTAAAAAAAAAAGTTCGCTGATTTTTATGCAGGCGCCAGGCGGGTCAAACCGGACGCTTTCTTTCTTTAAATTTAGCTAAATAAACGCTTAAAAATATACAGTATTTCTTCGCTGACTTATGGGTGATAGTAGACGTACTCCTGAGTTTGACGAAATGTTCAAATCAGCTGGATTTTAAAAAAAAAAGTTCGCTGAATTTTATGCAGGCGCCAGGCGGGTCAAACCGGAGCTTTGTTTCTTTAAATTTAGTTAAATAAACGCTTAAAAAATATATTTCTTACCTCACTACAGCAGACGGGCTCCTGAGCTGAACCAAATGTGAAATCAGCTTGATTTAAAAATCCGCGGTGTGGTTTATGAGTGGTATCTTGCAAACAAAAACAGCGAACCTCACAGCTAATAGCAGCTACATCCATAGCAAGGGGCGGGCAGCGACAGAGTCAGTCCGACCAAAGGAGGCCTTTTTCGAACACATGCATGTAGAAACTTCTGGGCAACTTCATGAGCAGCTCCGTGACTCACGTGACTTCCTGTAGCCGGTGAGATGGGTGATACCAAATTATTTGCAGGGGAGGGGGTCAGTCCTCAGGGAGTTTGTTAAAAACATGCAGCAATTTTACTAAAAAATTTGAATGAATAAAGAAAATCAATTATTGATGTAAGATATGTATAATGACGAAATGATTTCATTTTATTGGGGGGGTTAAATGACCGGATCAAATTATTGGGGGGGTCAAAACCCCCCTAACCCCCGTGTAAATTACGCCTATGCCAGCAGTATAACTGCTTGCACCTCCATGTAACCAGAATGCTGACATTTCTTTATATTTATTAGATGTAGTTTTATGTTTTGTTATAGAAACATTCTGTTGTACAACATCAGAGGAGACATGACAAACGTTTACCCCTCATTGTGAATTGCTTGGGTACAAGAGAACCATGTCAGTAATATTTAAATTGTTTTTTTTTAAATTAAAAGCAAATGCTTTAGTAACATCATTTTACAATCATTTTTTAAAGATATGATTAGTCATAATTATTTTAAAGTCAAAAATCCAGTGAAGCTCATGAACAGGTTACAGTGTGTGTGATTAGCTAATTAACAAACCAATGTTGTGCCAAAATATGATTCCCTGCCAAAACTCAACCCACATTTCTGGACCATTTAATAAAGTAAATCTTTATTTATTTATTTATTCATTTATTTTCAAATGCATCTTGTCATATAGTATAACGTCTCTGAGGTTATCTTTGGTTCTGTTCTCCAGATTTCTGTTGGTTTTAGATGATTTATGAACTTGATGACTTTTTGTTTTCATATTTGATTATTCCACTCAACATATTCACACCTGATTTTGGGAAACAGTTTTCCTTGTGTACCTTGTTGTCAGTTTTTTTATTCCCAATATTAAAAATAAACAAATAAAAGAAATGAACAGGATGTAAATAATTACAGCTGTTTACAGCTGCAAAGAAGAACCCCATGCTATTGGGGAGTGGTGGCGCAGTGGCTAGAGACGGTGGGCCTGTGATCGAAAGATCGCCGGTTCAAGCCCCGGTACCGACAATATCAAAAAATGTGAGTGGAAAAAGGTGAAACACCCACACCTGCCTCCACTCTCATTTGCCCCACTCTGGGCCCCTGAGCAAGGCCCTTAACCCCCACCATCTGCTCTCTAAACAGGTCTCTCTTAAAAATGAGTTCTCGTGGCTCAATGAGACTACCTGTATAAATAAAGGGTAAATGGGAAAAAAATGGGGGAAAAAATGCTGCAGCAGAAGATGCACCGTGAACAGAACTGCTCTTGATTAATAACACAATCTGCTGGTCTCTTTATAAAACAGATTATGGTGGGTCATACTGAGACCCACCACAATCTGTGTGTTTCTGTGTGTTTCTGTTAGATTGTGCTCCTTCACATTAATGTAGAAAGTTTAAAAGTTACTCTGAAGACTGTCATTAAAAATCTCTTAGAGGAAAGCTACAGGGGCTCATTTAGACGTGAAACTGTCACACTCGATTTCTGTTAAACCAATGACACTAAAAGGAGCATGTTTAAAACATTATTTTGATGCCATTTCAACATTTTATTATTAATGTGTTACTGAGGCAGCTTAAGATGCAATCTTACATGGATATTCTGGCCATTATTAATATGAATTATGTGGAAAGCTTTTGAACAACTAATATTTTACATGTTGTAGATAACTATATGAATGTGAGACGGCTTGGTGGTCAGTGCCGTGGTCTTGTAATCTGAAGTTGCAGGTTTGAGCCCAGGCGGCGTCAACAAGGGCATCCGGCGTAAAACAATTACCAAATCTTTCATGCGAGTTTGCTCGCTGTGGTGACCCCCAAAGAAGGAAGCAGCCAGAAAGAACTTACTAGATAGCTATGTACAGTACAGTGTATAACAAAAGTGAGTACACCCCTCACATTCCTGCAGATATTTAAGTATATGATTTCATGGGACAACACTGACAAAATGACACTTTGACACAATGAAAAGTAGTCTGTGTGCAGCTTATATAACAGTGTAAATTTATTCTTCCCTCAAAATAACTCAAGATACAGCCATTAATGTCTGAATTACCAGCAACTAAAGTGAGTACACCCCTTAGTGAAAGTTTCTGAAGTGTCAATATTTTGTGTGGCCACCATTATTTACCAGAACTGCCTTAACTCTCATGGGCATGGAGTTCACCAGAGCTTCATAAGTTGCCACTGGAATGCTTTTCCACTCCTTCATGATGACATCATGGAGCTGGCGGATATTCGAGACTTTGTGCTCCCCCACCTTACGCTTGAGGATGCCCCAAATATGTTCTATTGGGTTTAGGTCTGGAGACATGCTTGGCCAGTCCATCACCTTTACCTTCAGCCTCTTCAGTAAAGCAGTGGTCGTCTCAGAGGTGTGTTTGGGGTCATTATCATGCTGGAACACTCCCCTGTGACCCAGTTTCTGGAGGGAGGGGATCATGCTCTGCTTTAGTATTTCACAGTACATATTGGAGTTCATGTGTCCCTCAATGAAATGTAACTCCCCAACACCTGCTGCACTCATGCAGCCCCAGACCATGGTATTCCCACCACCATGCTTGACTGTAGACATCACAGACTTGTCTTTGTACTCCTCACCTGACTGCTGCCACACATGCTTGAGACCATCTGAACCAAACAAATTAATCTTGGTCTCATCAGACCATAGGACTTGGTTCCAGTAATCCATGTCCTTTGTTGACATGTCTTCAGCAAACTGTTTGTGGGCTTTCTTGTGTACAGACTTCAGAAGAGGCTTCCTTCTGGGATGACGGCCATGCAGACCAATTTCGTGTAGTGTACTGCGTATGGTCTGAGCTGACAGGCTGACCCCCACCTCTTCAATCTATGCAGCAATGCTGACAGCACTCCTGCGCCTATCTTTCAAAGACAACATTTGGATGTGACGCGGAGCACGTGCACTCAGCTTCTTTAGACGGCCAACGTGAGGTCTGCTCTGAGTGGACCCAGCTCTTTTAAAACGCTGGAGGATCTTGGCCACTGTGCTGCAGCTCAGTTTCAGGGTGTTGGCAATCCTCTTGTAGACTTGGCCATGGCCATCTTCATGTAGCGTAACAAATCGTCTTTTAAGATCCTCGGAGAGTTCTTTGCCATGAGTTGCCATGCTGGAACTTTCAGTGACCAGTATGAGAGAGTGCAAGAGCTGTACTACAAAATTAAACACACCTGCTCCTTATGCACACCTGAGACCTAGTAACACTAATGAGTTACATGACATTTTGGAGGGAAAATGACAAAAGTGCTCAATTTGGACATAGTCTCTTAGGGGTGTACTCACTTTTGTTGCTGGTGGTTCAGACATTAATGGCTGTATCTTGAGTTATTTTATTTATTTATTTTTATTAAATTTATTCATTTTACATCAATAAAAAACAACATTTAAACATACAGTGTGTAATGTAAAAGACATAAAATGAAAGGAGGCAGAGAGAAGAAATAATCTTATAGTATCTGCCCCTTTTTTTTTCAAAAAACAAAAAATACAAAAGCAAACTCAATCCAAACAATTTACTAAGGCAATGTTTTTCAAGTAATTGAACAAACAACTTCATTTTTGACTAAATAATTACTAATAGAATCGATTTAACTAAAGATTTTCGTATTTTGTTAATAACTTAGATTTGATCATTTTTTTAAACACAAGCTTAGATTTAGCATATTTAACATCGTTTTCTAAATTGTTCCATCAATCAATTCCCTGTATCGAAACAGTCCAACCCTTCAAACTGGTCCTATACTGAGGTTTTGCAAAAATCTCAGTTCCCTTAAGACTATAACAAGACCTTCTTTTGACAAAAAACTTTTGAACGTTTGGAGGCAGTAAGTTGTTTTGAGCTTTATACATAACTAATGAAATATTATAATCCACCAAATCATAAAATTTCAATAACTTAAGTTGGTTAAATAATATATTAGATGGATGACAATAAGGTTTTCCTAAAATAATTCTCACAGCTCTTTTCTGTAAAATAAAAACAGGCTTTGTTATAGTTTTAAATGCCTTCCCCCAAACTTCAACACAATAAATTAAATGTGGAACAAAAATGGTATTATATAACAAATGCAAAGCTGTCTCATTCAAAAAATCTTTAACTTTATACAGTACCGCAGTAGATCTGGCTAACTTAATTTTTACCGAAGTGATGTGCTGTTTCCACGACAGTTTGTCATCAATTATCACTCCCAAAAACTTCACCTCATTTACTCTCTTGACTTCCACACCATCAATTTTTAGAAAAAAATCCATATTCTTTTTTGTATTACTAAATAACATGTAATTGGTTTTTCCAAGATTCAGTGATAGCTTGTTTAATTTAAACCAGGTTTGTATTTTTGCAAATTCCATTGTTATCAACGCAGTCATTTGTTCAAGGTCACTACCAAAATAAAAGAAGGTAGTATCATCAGCAAACAGTATACAATTTAGCAGTTCAGACACCTTCACTAAATCATTTACATATAAAATAAACAACTTTGGTCCGAGTATCGAGCCCTGCGGGACTCCACATGTAATTGGACAGAAATCAGATTTTGTATCGTCAACATACACAAACTGCTTTCTGTCCGTCAAATAACTTTGTATCCACTGCAGAGCTCGCCCTCTAATACCATACCTGTTTAGTTTATTGACAAGAATAGTATGGTCAATAGTGTCAAACGCTTTTCTTAAGTCAACAAACAAACTTATGCAGTGTTGTTTTTGATCAATGGCTGTGGTGATTTTTTCTGTTAATTCCATAAGTGCCATTGATGTGGAATTTTTTTATCTGAATCCATATTGGCTAGCACTCAAGATGTCATGTTTTTCAAGAAATGTATCCAATTTGTTTACAAATACCTTTTCAAGAATTTTAGAGAATTGTGGTAACAGTGAAATGGTCTATAATTGTCAAAAACACCTTTATCACCGTTTTAAAAATAGGGATCACTTTAGCAACTTTCATATTATCAGGAAATATGTCCTCTGAAAGAGACAAGTTACATATGTAAGTAAATGGTTCAATGACCTGATGTATTATATTTTTTACAACCACCATATCCATATCAACCCAATCCCTAGATCTCTTGTCTGCACATTTTTTCAACTATCAAAAGTATTTCCTTATTGTCAATTTCTTGTAGAATCATAGTATCTTCACAGTCTTCAATCAAATAGTTCACATTTCCATCAACACTTGGGATTTTATTTGCAAGATTTGGCCCTATATTCACAAAATGGTTATTAAATTAATTTACAATTTCATTTTCATCTTGTGTTTCTTCATTGTCTTTCTTGAAAAACTGTGACAAGCTCGTATTATTTTTAGGATTTTTCAAGACACTGTTCAAAACTCTCCAGGTTCCCTTCATATCACCGTTTGTTTTATGTAATAAATCACTATAAAATTCTCTCTTTTGTCTTTTTATAATTCCTGTTAATTTGTTCTTGTATTTTTTATATTTAGTCTCCGCCTCGGGAGTTCTGCATTTCAAGAAACAAGAATACAGATAGTTTTTTTTCTTGCATGCATTTCTTAAACCTGTTGTCATCCATGGTTGATCAATAGAACGTACTCTCATATTGTGTTTTCGGACACAATTTTTTTTGTACAAAACATCCAAGATATTCATAAACTCATCATAAGATTTGTTTACATCAGTCACGTAAACATCTTTCCAGTTTTGTTTGCTTAGGTCATCTTTTAATTTATCTAATGCTTTTTGTGACGTATTTATTACTATATTTCTTGGGTTTTTTTGTTGTTTTTTTTTAGTTGTCTGTGTAATGCTATTTTCTATATTATAAATTGTGAAAATTGGTAAATGATCACTCAAATCTGCAATCAAAATACCACTTTTTATATTCTCATTTGTTAAGTTTGTGAAAATATTATCAATTATTTTGGAGCTATGTGTTGTTATTCTGGTTGGATTTGATATCAATGGAAATAAATTTAAACTGTACATTGCATGTGTGCATGCATTAATATTGTTTGAATCAGTCTGATTTCCTAGGTCAATGTTGAAGTCACCACACAAGAAAATTGTTTTGTTTCTGCTCTTTTCTAATAACTCCAGGATTTTATCAGAGAATAATTCCATATTTGATCCAGGAGATCGATATGCACAGCTTATTATGATGTTTTTGTCTTTTCTATTTATTATTTCTATTGTTATCATTTCCATTGAATTGTCCACAACTATGGACATGTCACTAATTAATTTACATTTTATTTCACTATTAATGAATAGAGCAACTCCTCCACCTTTTTTCTTTTTATTTCTATTCATATGATATAGGTCATATCCTTCTATGTAAGCATTGTTTGTGTTTTCATCATTTAGCCATGTTTCGGATAATGCTATTTATTGTAAACTTTTAGTTTAATTGCTTCAAAAATTCTGTTATCTTTGATAGATTTGCATTTATACTTCTGCAATTGAAATGGATAATGGAGAGACCACCATCTGATACCTTAGATGCGTTAAACTGTTTGTCATTATAGTATTTACTTTCTCTTGTAACAGGAAGTAAATTGTTTACAATTTCATCTTCAATATTATATATTTTGAATTCTGATTCTTCGTCCATCATTGTCATTTAAAGTATTTGACTATCGGATTGTTTGTTATATGAATGTTGTTGAGAATTTTACTAGACTGTAGATACTGTTCTTGTAAAAGTTCTAAGTTCTTCCAAACTTCTCCGAGTCATTTAATTCTCTTATTATTTCAGGTAGTGAGCCGTCCTGTTTTTTAATCCATATTTTACAGTTTTTCGTCCACGTGGATACTATTTTATTCTGTTTTTTTAACATTCTTGCTTCTCGTGCAATCATTCCGTTCTTTCTTGTTAAATGTTCATTTATATAAATTTTCGTTCCCTTTAATTTTTTTGCTTGCATAATTATGTTGTTTCTTTTTTTTCTATTGTTGAACCTTACTACAATTACTGGCTTAGATTGTTTAATTTTACTATGAAGGGTGTGGCATAAAGCAATGTCATCATGACCAACATCAAAATCTTTATCCTGTAGGAAAGATACCACTTGGTCTTCAACAGTCTTCTGCTCTTGAGGCGATGATTCTTCTGTTATCCCCTCATTTTTGGTGACTTTAGTATATGATCGATTTTTTATTTCCAATCCAGTAATTATTAAATTGTCTTGTCTTGAATTTTGTTCTAATTCATCGATCTGTTGCTCCAATTCCATTATTTTTTTGTCCTTCAAATTTATTTGTGATTTTAATTGATTAATCTCATCAAACAAGCCCATGAGTTGCTTTTGTTGAGATGTTATTTTCACAAGTTCTGAACTTATGAAGTTTAACGATTTCTTTATGTCTTCAACATCATCAGAGTTTTGCTCACTCAGAGCTTGTTTGTCCCTTTTGGATTTATTTGCCATCTTCACAAAGAGCCGACTCCCAATGTCAATAAATCCACTAAAAATTTATGAGTGACTAGGCCTGGTCATCGACCCACATTACTGGCAAATCTGGTCCTAAAAGAGAAGAAACAGACCTCCTCCACGGCCGACCGTGGTCTTCCGCAGCAGCAGCCGCTCCCGCAGATGGAAGGTGGAGAAAACTCAGCACCCCACGCCATCCGCCGACGACAGCCACCTCACTCACGCCGCTCCAACGCCGCAGATTTTCAACTCCGCCGAACGACAGCCTGCGCTCGTCCAGAGCCCCCCTCGAACGGCCCCCGGACGGTGGCCGGAAAGCCTCGGATCCAACTTCCAGAGAGCGAAACAGGCCCCTCAAGGCAGACGCCGACTGTGGGAGCTCCCACGCCGCTCCAACTCTGAAAATGGTCCAACGCCGCCGATGGTCCAATGCGTCGATTCACAACCCCGCCGAACTACAGCCAGCGTTCGTCCAGAGCCCCCCTCGACCAGCCCCCGGACGGTGGCCGGCAAGCCTCGGATCCAACCTCCAGAGAGCGAAACAGGCCCCACAGTCCCAACAGTCCACAAGGCCGACGCCGACTGCGGGAGCACCGCCCCACCCAGAGGCAAGCAAACAACCGAGGTTAGATTAATGCTCGTTGAATTAAGTTGAAAAAGATTTGTTTTAAAGAAAAAGTCCAGAATATGTTATTAGTTCAGTCCACATTGCCTGGATTGATTTTGAGGGAAGAATAAATTTACACTGTTATATAAGCTGCACACAGACTACTTTTCATTGTGTCAAAGTGTCATTTTGTCAGTGTTGTCCCATGAAAACATATACTTAAATATCGTATATGAGCATCCTCAGTTTGGAAAAAAAAGTCCAAACCTGACAGGACTGAATGTGAGTTGTAGCAAAAAAGATGGAGACGTGAAAAGCCAGCTTGTTGTTTGTTTTTTGTTTTTTTTATCCAACAGACTATGTCTAGCCTAAAGATTACAAGGCAATGCCTTTTAACTAAAACTTACTAGAAATTATGGACAAGACCACCAACAGTCCAGTCTGAGCTGAAAGACACTGGACAACATGACTCAACATCATATTGTGAACAGGCATATTCTTCTTCTTCTAATTCTTTTGGATTTTCCGTCTTCAGAGATCTCCACAGTGAATCATCCTCCTCCATCTCACTCTGTCCTCTGCATCCTCTGTCCTCACTCCAACTACCTCCATGTCCTCTCTAACTAGATCCATATGTCTCCTCTTTGTCTTTTGCCTGGCGATTGCATTTCTAACACCCTTCTACCAAAATACCCACTGTCCCTCTTCTGGACATGTCCAAAACATCTCAGTTTGGCCTTTATAACTTTATCAGTTGTTCAACCTGTGCTGTACCTCTGATGATCTCATTCCTAATCTTATCCATCCTTGTCACTCCTAAGGAGAACCTCAACATTTTCATTTCTGCCCGTTCTTTCTTTGTGTCGATGCCACTGTCTCCAGACCATACAACATAGCTGGTCTCACCACTGTCTTGTAAAATTTCCTTTGACCTTTGCTGACAACTTTTTGTCACAAATCACTCCTGAAACTTTTCTCCATCCACTCCATCCTGCCTGGACTCTCTTTTTCACCTCTTTACCACATTCCCATTTTCCTGGACAGTGGACCCCAAGTACTTGAAGTCCTGCACCTTTGTGACCTCTGCTCCTTGTAGCCTCACTGTTCCACCAGCCTCCCTCTCATTCACACACATGTACTCTGTCTTACTACGCTGACTTTCATTCCTCTTCTTTCAAGTGCATACCTCCACCTCTCCAAGTTCTCTTCCACCTGTTCCCTGTTCTCACCACAGATCACAATGTCATCTGCAAACATCATAGTCCATGGGAATTCCTGCCTGACCTCATCTGTTAGTCGGTCCATCACCAGAGCAAACAAGAAGGGGCTCAGAGCCGATCGTGGATGTAATTTCACCTCCACCTTGAAGCTATCTGTCACTCCTACAGCACATCTCACCATTGTCCTGTTGTCCTCATACATGTCCTGTACCAGTCTAACATACTTCTCTGCCACTCCAGATTTCCTCATACAATATCACACCTCCTCCCTCGGCACCCTGTCATATGCTTTTTCTAAATCCACAGGCACCTGACGCTCTCTATACTTCTCCATCAACATTCTCAAAGCAAAGATGGCATCTGTGGTGCTCTTTCTTGGCATGAAACCATACTGTTGCTCACAGATAATCACCTCTTGTCTAAGTCTTGCTTCCACAACTCTCTCCCAGATCTTCATCATGTGGCTCATCAACTTAGTTCCTCTGTAGTTGCTACAACTCTGTACATCACCCTTGTTCTTAAAAATGGGCACCAGCATACTTCTTCTCCATTCCACAGCAACCGCCTCACTCGGAAAGCCCACTGCATGGCAGGTGATCCCACACACCCACTACACAGCTGTTTCAGCCTGTTGCCATCAGGGAGGAGACTGAGAAGTCTCCAGGCTCGAACCAGCAGACTGAGTGACAGCTCTGTTCATCAGGCAGTCAGGATGCTAAACACTCTGCCTGCTCTGCCCCCCCTCCCATTTGAACTGCCTTAACACTAAAAACTTTCTCACACATTACCACACAACACAAAGATTTTAACACTGGACTCTGTGTCATCAAACGGGTTATTCACTAAACTCTCGGTCATGTGCTCATTCAGTTTGCACTACTTCTCATATTTGCACTAATGTTTGTATTACATCACTGCCTATAGTCATACTACTGGTTACATTCAATGTTTACATTTATTAATACTGTTTACATTTATTACTACTGCTTACATTTATTACTACTGTTTACATTTCCACTACTTTTATATCTACACCACTGCTGATACATATACAGTATTCTCTGACCAGCCTTATTTAAGTCAAAGTCAAAGTCAACTTTATTGTCAGATCTGCAATATGTACTGTACAGGACATACACAGGACCGAAATTGCGTTTCTCTCAGTCCCTCGGTGCAACAGTAAACATCTAAACATTGAAACACTGAAACATATAATAATTGACATAAGCATAAAATAGTAAAACTAACACTGTCCTGAGTTTTTTGCATAGTGGAATAAGAGTATGAAAATTTACACCAACTCTAAAACTAAAACATTAAACATTTAATGAACATAATACTGTCCTGAGTTTTTGCATACTAGTATAAAAAAAGAGTATAAAAAGTATAACTAAAATAAACTAAAGGTTTCTAGCATTGACATTTGCAAAGTGGCAAAGCAGCGTATGAGTTAATGTACACAGTATATGTATGAGGTAGTAGTTGATGTTGTTATAGAGGCAAAAAGTGGCATATGCAGTAAGGCACATTGGGCATCCCTAAATAAGACCGTTCAGAGCACATTGTATATGTATCAGCAGTGGTGTAGATATTAGAGTAGTGTAAATGTAAACAGTAGTAGTTACATGTAAGCAGTAGTAATAAAAGTAAACAGTATTAATAAATGTAAACAGAGAATGTAAACAGTATTATGATTATAGGCAGTGATGTAATACAAACATTAGTGCAAGTATGAGAAGTAGTGCAAACTGTATGAGCACATGACCGAGAGCTTAGTGAATAAACCGTTTGATGACACAGAGTCCAGTGTTAAAATCTTTGTGTTGTGTGGTAATGTGTGAGAAAGTTTTAGTGTTAAGGCAGTTCAAATGGGAGGGGGGGCAGAGCAGGCAGAGTGTTTAGCATCCTGACTGCCTGATGAACAGAGCTGTCTCTCAGTCTGCTGGTTCGAGCCTGGAGACTCCTCAGTCTCCTCCCTGATGGCAGCAGTCTGAAGCGGCTGTGTAGTGGGTGTGTGGGATCACCTGCCATGCGGTGGGCTTTCCGAGTGAGGCGTTTGCTGTGTAAGTCCTGCAGTGAGGGGAAGGAGGTGCCGACTATCTTCTCAGCTGCTCTCACAATGCGCTGGAGGCTCTTGCGGCAGGATGCAGTACATGCACCAAACCACACAGTGATGCAGCTGGTCAGGACACTTTCTATGGCACCTCTGTAGAAGGTGCTCATGATGGGGGTTGAAGCTCCAGCCCTTTTCAGCTTGCGGAGAAAGTAGAGACGCTGGTGAGCCTTCTTTGCCAGTGCTGCAGTGTTCCTGCTCCAGGACAGGTCCTTTGAGACGTGCACTCCCAGGAACTTGGTGCTGTCTACTCTCTCCACTGCGGTGCTGTTGATGGTCAGAGGGGCATGTTGGGCATCCTTCTTCCTGAAGTCCACAACAATCTCCTTTGTCTTCTCCACGTTGAGAGTGAGATTGTTGTGTCCGCACCACAAGGCCAGGCGGCTCACCTCGTTCCTGTAGTCCGTCTCATCGTTGTTGCTGATGAGACCCACCACTGTTGTGTCGTCCGCAAACTTGATGAAGTGGTTGGAGCTGTATGATGGTGTGCAGTCGTGTGTTAGCAGGGTGAATAGAAGGGGGCTCAGTACACATCCTTGTGGGGCCCCTGTGTTCAATGTGATGGTGCTAGATGTGTTACTCCCGACTCGTACTGTCTGTGGTCTCCCAGTCAGGAAGTCTAGCAGCCAGTTACACATTGAGGTATTCAGCCCCAGACTGTCCAGTTTAAGGATGAGCTGTTGGGGGATGATGGTGTTGAATGCCGAGCTGAAGTCGATGAACAACATTCTAACATAGGAGTCCTTCGTGTCCAGATGTGTGAGAGCTGTGTGAAGGGCAGAGGAGATGGCATCGTCGGTTGAGCG
The DNA here is from genome assembly GCA_038048925.1 of Garcialebias charrua. NCBI lineage: Eukaryota > Metazoa > Chordata > Actinopteri > Cyprinodontiformes > Rivulidae > Garcialebias > Garcialebias charrua. Next base: position 36,776 of record JBBPBX010027612.1, read on the forward strand.
ATTAGGTCGGTATGCAAATTGGAAGGGATCCAGGGAGTCAGGGAGGACAGATGTGATGCTTTTCATGACTAGCCGTTCAAAGCACTTCATCAGGATGGGGGTGAGTGCTACTGGGCGATAGTCATTGAGGCATGCGGGCGTTGCCTTCTTTGGGACAGGGATGATGGTGGTGGCTTTGAAACAGGTGGGGACGATGGCCTGGCTCAGTGAGATGTTAAAGATGTCCGTGAAGACCGCTGCGAGTTCCCCTGCACAGACCTTCAGCACACGACCAGGTATGTTGTCAGGACCAGAGGCCTTCCGGGCGTTAATCTTGATGAATGATCGCCTTACGCTGTCTGAGGACAGCGTCAGCACCTGGCCATCAGGAGAGGGGGGGAGTTTATGTGCTAG
>JBBPBX010027613.1:1297-13048 GCA_038048925.1 Garcialebias charrua
GTCCTTCATCCAAAGGACGTCTTCAATCTGAGAAGCCACCAAACCAAACTGAATCCCCAAAACAGCTCATTCGTTGGTTTGGTGGCTCCTCAGACTAAAGAAGTCCTTTGGATGAAGGATGAAACGTCTCAGGAACAAAAGAAGCCGTCCAGATGACCTGACTGAACATTGTTGGATTTACACTTTGATTAATGAGCATAAACTTCGGTGTTGCCAACAATAGCTCAACATCTGTAAAATTGACTGAGTTAGTCATTTTGACACTGAGGTCAGTTGGTGACGGCCATCTTCAATTGTAGTAAATCTAAAAGTTCAATTAGTCATAGAATATCAATCAAAGGTTACTTCCTGAGAGTGTCACTAAAATTTGTTTCGGGGGTTATTGAGATATTTTGTTAACAGACACACAGATACTGACAGAAACATTTGGCGGAGGGCAACAGTAATCAAGTTTCTGCAATACTTCAGTAACATACTCATTTTAATCAAAATCTGAAATATTGAAAGTACAATTATCTATTTAAAAGACGTAAACTTTTAGAAAAACTCAAAATTTACTGTGTTTCATTTAATAAAATGCAATCTGTTTTTCAATCATGTGAGCAAACTCAATTAGGCTTCCCTTTAGTTACGTAGTATTGATAATATTGCACACACAAAAATCTGTTCCCCTTTTATACATTACTGTTTATAAATGTGTCACAATAGTTATTTTCAAAAAATTATTCTACTGTTAATTAATCTGAGTTCATTTGTTGTCTTGTGCTGCATTCAAGTACATCAATCAGAGGAATTATCGGCTCCTGTTCTTTTGTAAAGATCTCGCTTAGCAGATAATCGCTTCCCAGCGCTGATTAGTCTGAGGAAAAATCTGACTGTTGTCAACATTTCCAGTTTGAGTTTAAGCTCAGCTCAGTTTCCGTGCTCACCGCTCCGCTGGTGTGCTGCTGCTGTCACTGAGAGACTGATCAAACTAAAAGAGAAAATGAAATCATCAGTATCTGGTCAAATCTGTCATTGCAAGGCTTTATTGTGTTAAAACATGCATTTTATTTCAGTAAGGAGTCTTATTGAGAGAAGAATATCTTTTCCAAAAAAGATCTGAAAAAAATAAATAAAGTAAAAATTTGAGAAACTGCATTTTGTGCAAAAATGTGGCGTGAACGTTAAGTGCTGAATGACTGAAGACAATTAGCTGAAAAAAATGGAATTGTTGTTAAATTTAAAAGAAGCAGAACTTTGACAATTAAAAGAAGTGAAATGATAGCTAAAAGTTTCAGAATGGTGGCTAAAAGTTAAAAGTAGCAAAATGCTAGATTAAAAATTGTCAAATGATAAAAAAATAAAGTACCAAGATCTTAGCTAAAAGAAGCAAAATGTGAACACTTCAATTTGGACATTTTTATTGAAAAGATAAAATTGGCAAAAATCCTAAACTTGAGCTAAAAGTAAAAAATCAGTGGTTTCAAACTATAAGTAGCAAAATGCTAGTTAACACTCACTAAAAATAAATACAGAAAATGTTAGCTGAAAGGTGATAAAGAGACAAACACAAGCACAAAGTTAATATTAGCAAAAGTAACAAAATACTATCTAAAAGCTACATGTAGCAAAAATGCTTATGAAAAGAAGGGATGGGGCCAATCCAATCCGGTATTGGTATCGGCATCCGATACCAGCATAATTTACGTATCGGATTTTTGATCCAACCTGCCGATATTTTCCGATCCATGATGCACTTTGCCTTCAAGCTATGGAATGGATTTCCTGAACGGAGGTGTGTCTCATTAACCCAGAGTAACAAGACCCGCCTCAAATTCAGGAAATCCATTTCATAGTTTGCAGCCAGCTACAGCGTGAGGACTGATTGGGCTTGTTTTGGTGAGTAGCAGTGGTGGGCAACGCTAATTAAAAAAATAGTTCCACAATTTCTAAAACACTTATTAATTTTTTTAGGTGCTTGTGCTTGTGCTTGTGTGCAAGACTTTTTTCATTATCATAAGTTTGATCTGCGTGCAGAAATCAAAAATATGTTAGGAATTTTTTTTGTCTCCAAACCCTTTGCCATTTTTCTCCACTTTTATTGTCTGTCCAACAGATCTCACGTGTAAATGAGGCTTCGAGGCTCAATGTGATTCATCTGTTTAAATAAAGGTTGAATGAATTACAGCCTCATATAAAATCAATGATGATGATCGGTATTGGCCGATACCCAGGTTTAAGTATTGGTATCGGATCGTAAGCAAGAAAATGTGGATCGGTGCATCCCTAATGAAAAGTAGCAAAAGGCTAAGTAAAAGTAGCACCATTAGCTATAAGTAGCATGAGAGGACTGACTGGAAAATGCATGCTGAAGCAGATTTTTAATAAGAATTTTTTTTAAATGAAAGATTTAAAAGTATTTTTACTGGGCAGTTGTTTAGTAAATGTAAATGTTATAAAATGCAAAACTCAGAACTCGAATGCTTCCCCAAAAAGCTGAACATTTTTTACCTTTGAATTTTTAAATAGCACAAATTATTCAGACGTAATTACAAGTGGAAAAAATGATAAAAGAGAGAGGAACAGGAGCAGTATTCACACAACAAGGACATTTTATAGCTAAACATAACTTATCACTGTAGGGTACCATTAAAAACAGTAAGGCAGGACAAAATTATTAATAAAAGTTATGAGAAGGCTGGAAGGTTCAGCTAACTAATAAAATATTTCAAGTTTAATATCCAATAAAAACCTTTAAAAAGTTTGTTTAATAGGACCCCCCCCCCACACACACACACACAAACACACACACAAATATGCTTTGTTAAAATATGCATATACTTTTGAGTGTGTACAGAATAAATTTAATTATAAAATGTGCACTAAATGCAATTTTTTTTAAAATGTAATGCCTTATTATTTATACATAAAAAAGACAAGTATACAACAATGTTCACTCAGATCATCTGGACAGCTTTTTTATTTTTTTTTTTATTTTTTTTTTAAATTTGCTGAGATGTTCCGTCCTTCATCAAAAAGACTTCTTCAGCCTGAGAAGTTTCAGACAAACTGGAGTCCTATACAAACACCCCACTCCCATAGTGGAAAAAGCAGTTTGCTGGTGATAACCATAACTGTCCATAACTGTTGTTATTATGGCAGTGACAATGAAGTAAAGTATAAGATGGTTTATTGGGCCAGTCCTCTCCCCCGTCACCTCCTCTGAGGCAGCCATGCCGAAATGATTCAAAACACCAATGTTTATGCTCAATAATCCAGGTACAAATCGGACTCCAGATTGTTTGTGGCTCCTCGTACTGAAGAAGTCCTTTGGATGAAGGGCAAAATGTCTCTGAAAAAAAAAAAGAAGAAAGCATCCAGATGACCTGACTGAACATTGTTGGATTTGTACCTGGATTATTGAGCATAAACTTTGGTGTTTTGAACAATTTTGTCATGATTGCCGCATAGGAGTCGATGGAGCAGAGGGCGGGTCTCAGAAACCATCTTACCAGCAAACTGTTTTTTATTTAATTTTTTTATTTCACTATGAGAGTGTGGTGTTTGCGGGGACTTCAGTTTTTTTGTGGCTCCTCGAACTGAAGAAGTCCTTTGGATAATGGACAAAACAGCTCAGCAAAAAAAAAAAAACGTCCAGCTGAACCGACTGAACTTTGCTGGATTTGTACCTGGATCATTGAGCATGAACTTTGGGACTTTAGTATTATTTATCATTATCTGAAGAACTCTACATGCTCTGAGTTCTACACTAAATACTTTGTACGATGAAAGTCTGCAGAACAATAAGCTCCCCTCTTTGTCACAGTGCAAGCTTCCCACACCTCAAACGCATGAGAAAAGCTATTATACAACGTTATAGCTGGAGTTAGAGATCTAAAGGGGTTGGTGGTAGCGGTGGTGGTGGTGGTGTCCTCATTATTTAACATCCCTCATCCTAAATTCACTTTGAATCAGACCGACGGATAACCTTCTGATCTCCTCCATCAAAGCCTGCTCAGACAGTTGCCTTGCATCTCGCTCCAAAGCCGACTCTAATCGCCCCTGATTGACTAATCACTGAAAATTACTTTTAATGTGATGCCGGCTTGTGTGTGTTCTGAATAACTTTAAAATGATGGGCGAGTGTGTGAGGCCCTTTATGCGCCTACTTGATTTCAAGCAGCAGTGTGACGTCGCTCATGTGAAGGTGATTTTGGAAGCTAACGAGACAAAGCAGACTGGTTTTTAGCTAGAAATAGTTGATTGGCCCTTTCATAATAAATACATAAATAAACACAACAGTTTGGTTTACAATCGCAATTTTCACGAATTCGGCATGTTTTGTATAATGCAAATAAAATCAATATGCAACTAGAAAAAATGTTTTGTTTTGTTTTTTAACAAGAGTGCATTAAACTGCATGATGCTATGCTACTTTGAGCATGCCTCTGCAGAAGTTTTCAAACATCTGATGTTTATGCCTAAAATCATTTAAAACTGACGTGCCTCTACACAGAAGTTGCACAAGAAACGGAAATCATGGCAGCATCCCCTGAAGGTTATAAACATTTAGCAATTCCAATGGCTGTCATAGGATGATGTAATAAGGGTAGTTGAAAAGGATGGAAGACAATACAGGTAGTCCTCGACTTACGATGGTCTCGAGTTACAATGTTTCGCGGTTACAAACGCCCTCCCATTGAAAAGCATTGTTTCAAGTTACGTGGTTTATGCGCCTTTACACCAGAAAATGAAACGAAACTTACAGGAGGGAGGGAGGGAGGGAGGGGGGAGCTTGATGCGCTGGAAACTTCTGGAAACTTACAGGAGACCAGAGGCAGACCGGAGCAGAGGAGGACAGGAGGGGCTAATATGCTAAATATGCTAACTCTGGACCTCTGGACAGCGCGTGGAAATACAGGAGACCTTATTGTTTTGAGCGGAGGTTTACGAGGCAGACAGGCTACAGCTGAGCAACGAGCATTTTTTTTCGCTGTGGACCGCGTGAAGCTGCAGGAGCTTGGAGGTGCACGAGCTAACATGCTAACAGACGGAGGAAGAATTGACCAGCTCCCAGTAATTAATTAACTTTTTTTCCTTCATTATGGCTCCAAATGTATGTGTTTTTTGATAAATATGTAGGGTAATGTGTTAAGTGCTTGGTAAAAATACAGTACTGTACTGTACGTATGAGGTGCCGTTTGGACGCATTTTCCGACTTACGACGATTTTCGAGTTACGAACGGGCATAGGAACGGAACTGCATAAGTCGGGGACTACCTAAAGTAATCAATAATTTTAATATATTAAGATGTACATTTCTTTGAAGCGTATAATTTCTCCAACTTGTTCAATGTCAGAACCATGACAATGGAGGTCGAAGACTGACAGTCGATCTTTAAAGCCCTGTTCAGAATGCACTAACCATGACTGAACCATGTGTGAAAAATAAATACGTATGAAAACTGTTATAAATGGACCGTACTTATTTATCACCTTTCTATCTGTTCAAAACGCTCAAAGCACTTTACACAATACGTGCCCTCATTTACAGCCACACACACGTTCATACACTGATGGGACACACATGGGAGACAATGAGCAGTTCGGTGTCTTGCTCAGGGACAGTTTAGCATGCGATTGGTGGAATCAAGCCCCCAACTCTCTAGAGTTGCATTTGGGCCCAAACATATCTGTAGCCATCATTTTCAAACCCCACCCGACCCGAAAAATTAACAGTAATTAAAGTTCTGAACCTGGAAACTGCCCCCAACATTTTTAACTAAGCTTTGACTGTTTAGTTATTAAAGGTCGACGGACATGCGCGGCTGATTAAAGGTGTAGAAGATCGGAGCTGAGGCGGTGTTTCTCCTTTCACAGCAGTCAAAGCGCATTTAATCCCTGCTTCTGCCTGCATTCTGCATTATTCAGACACGGACCCTGCTCTGACATGTTGTATATTTTGTGATCTCAGCCGTTTGTGTCGTCGGCCGCGTGCATCCGCTGAGTGCAGTGGCCGAACGTTCAATTGGGTGATGAATCGCTTCCTGGCAGTACCGGTAGTTTCGTTTGAAGCTTAACTAAACTTTATTTTATCTCTTTCAAGACCGGTCAGCTCGTGTTCAAATGGTTGCGTGTGGCTGGTGACTTTATGGCAAGCCATGTTAATAATATATAATTCAATCGTCAGCAGTGCGTGTCCTCTGATGCAATCAAAAGCCGACTGGGTCGGACTGGCCAGGCTTTAGGCCCAGGTTATAAATGACAGCTATACAGCTCTCCCATTAGAGGACAACTGATCTAACCACTCAGCCACAGCTGCCCCTGCTACAAAAAATATGTAATTAATTTAAAACATAACAATTGCCAATGAGAAAGTTCATGCTCAGTAATCCAGGTATCAAATCCGATAATTCTCAATCAGGTCATCTGGACAGTTTCTTTTTAGTAGAAACGTTTCACCCTCACTCCAGAGGGCTTCATCAGTCTGAGTAGTTCCAGCACACTGTTCCCCCACCAAGTAAACAACTTAAGTGGAACAACCAGTTTGCTGGAGCCAAGATGGTTTTTGGAGGCCGTCCTTTTTTTTTATTGCTAATAACTATAATTCTCAAGAATATTCTCTAAAAGTTAGATTATTAGACTTTAAACATTTATCTGTTACTTTCAGTTTTTTTTATTGCTAATAACTATTTAAATTTTTTATATGATAAAATAATTCTCAAGAATATTCTCTAAAAGTTAGATTATTAGACTTTAAACATGTATCTGTTACTTTCAGTTTAAAACTGTAATTACTTATATCATATTAAATAATATTAGTTTTATCCAAATATCATATTGTTTCTTCATAAAATAGATTAAAATTCACATTTTTTTCATTACTTTTAGTTTAGAAATGGCATAGTTAAATTCATAAATAATGCATTAGTGTTATTACAATAAAAATCTGGTTTCAAAGAGCAGAGTTCAAAGACTTGGCTTCTGCTAAAGCCGCACATCACAACCAACGCTGCAGCAAGTTCTCCAGAAACGTGACAAACATGGCTCCAGACGATCCGTGTGCAGTGATGATAACTGAAGCTCTCACTCAATTCATCACTCTTTGATGACCAGTCATTTTCAGTGGTGGATGATACTGGATTTTGTCATATTCTCTGGCAGGCTCTGGGAACATTTGGGTGTGAACTTCCCGACAACCTCTGTGTGAGGAGTTATATCATGAAATGTAAGCTGTGCTGGAACTGGCCTCTGATGCTGCTCTACCCATGCCTGAGAGATTTTTGAGCAGAGAAGCAGAAGAGGACCTTGGCACCAAACCATGAAGGGAACCTTGGCTGCAGCCGTGAAGAGACATTTTTGTGATGTAGAAATAAAAAGAAAACACCACTGCACTGCAACTGTACTTGATCCAAGGTAAATAAATTGTGTGTGTGTGTGTGTGTGTGTATTGATCATCTGAGAGAGGAAAATATGTGGAAAACAAAATTTGTCATCATGACGTCCTGATGGATGCTCAGTAATTCGTCCATCCATTACCTTTAACCCGTTTTTTTCTTTTTGGGTCACAGGTCTCACTGGTGCCTGTGTCCAGCAGTCACTGTGTTTAAGGTGGGGAACGCCCTGGACATGTCTCCAGTCCATCACCAGGACACATGGAGAAACTAGACAAACACTCTTTCTCACACCTGGGGACAATTTAGACCAATCAGCCAAACATGCATGTTTTTGGTCTGTGGGAGTAAAATGGAGTAACCGGAGAAAACCCACACATGCACGGAGAGAACACGCAAACTCCACAGAGAAAAGCCAGGATTTGATCACATCAACTCTGTGGATAAATATATCAAGTTCACATGAGAAGATGTAAAAAATGGCAGGTTGGCTTTCTTGGACTGTGAGGTCTCAGTTTCTGTTGGAGGACATTTGCAAACTGAGGTGTACCACAAACCCACCCACACAGACCAGTATTTACAGTTTGACTCCCATCACCCTCTGGAGCACAAGTTAGGAGTCATCAGGACTCTGTACCACAGAGCAGACAGCGTCCCCACTAACTCAGGAGCCAGACAGAAGGAGAAATCACACACAAAACAGGCTCTAGAGAAATGTGGATATCCTAACTGGGCCTTCCTGAAAGCAGAGAAGAAACCCAAACAGGACTCCAGCCAGCCATCAGGTGAAAAGAAGGAACCCAGACCCAGACCAGTGGTCATTCCGTATGTTGCGGGAGTTTCAGAGAAACTGAGACATTTATTTTCTAAACACAACACAATGTCCCAGTGGCTTTTAAACCCCAAAACACATTATGGCAAAAACTGGTTCATCCCAAAGATCCAGTCCCCCGGCACAAACAGAGTAATATTGTGTATGCTGTTCAGTGTCAGGAGGGTGATCAATCTTACATCGGGAAACCTAAACAGCCACTAGCCAAAAGGATGAACCAGCACAGAAAATCAGCATCATCAGGTCAGGACTCTGCGGTCTACACTCATCTCCAGGCCAGCGGTCACTCTTTCAGGGATGAAGATGTTCACATCCTTGATAGAGAGGAACGATGGTTTGAGATGAGTAAAGGAGGCCATCTTTGCAAAAAGAAACCGTCCATCATTAAACAGAGGTGGAGGCCTCCGGGTTCAACTGTCCCCCTCTTACAATGCTGTCATTTAGTCTTTAGTGAGTGTTACGACTGGAAACAACCAAAACATATTCATTGGACACAGAAGAAGTTTTAACAAAAATTTTATTTAACTAAAAGTAAGCGCTTCCAAGCCGGCGAGGTCCTCCCTGGCTTCTCCCACTTGGCCCGGAGCGTCTTCTCATGGTTCAGCATCAACAGAAAAAGAAAATTAAAGAAGAAAAAGTTCAAATGAATGGAGGACTGGTGAGTTTGGCCAAAAAGAACAAAACACCACCCAGGTAGACCCAACCCTGTACAGGGCCGTCGTGTCTCCCCAGGCAACGATCTACCTTACCAAAAAGTCCCTAAACAAACAAAATATGAAAACTGGACTACCAACACTCACATAATCTGTTCTGGCAGCTGAAGGAGGTAGTCGCTTCTTTTCCTCCCCCGTCCCCCCCCTCCCCCTGCTGCTGCTTCTTGTCTTGTCTGCAGCTTCTCATGAAGCACCTCGAACGAAGATTAAGATGAATTGGGTGGTATGGGAAATCAACTCTACTGAAAGATTTCAACAAAAGGCAAGGCACGGGGGAGCCGGCCCATCCCCGCAGACGAAACGAGAGGATACGCCATGGATTCGATGGAATGGTGAGCGTCTCGCTCTCTGTGTGCTCTGAGGGAATGTGAAGAATCTGGATTAAATTGGATTACGATGGCAGCGCTTTGCTTTTTTTGGCGTTTTGTGGAGCACTGGCCTATCGGCAAATGAGGGAGAGATTCAGCAGGACCTAATGCTGGAGCACCCGATCTGATCTGCGCTGTGACCTTGGAAATCAGCTGTTTACAAGCTAATCCGGAAGGTGAACACGATCTCTGAGGATCACAGATCATCCGCTCGGATTGGGACTCTGGACGTTGGTGGTCAACATCAAGGGCCACAGCTTGGATCAGTGAAAAAAGTCCCGAATTGGACCATATCAGAGTTGCCCAGCAGGACTCAAGGCTGAAGGAAATTATACTGTCTGCCTGAAGTGAAAAATATTTGTAATCCTTATCTGACTTACCCTAAACAGCCTTGGAAAAGGCTGGATGTCAAATTTCTCCTGAGACGTGTTTTACTGAGGCAAACAGCTGCACCTACCGCTACCCCCCCCCCCCCGGAGAACTTTTCTATGAGCGTTATCGGAGGCCGGCTGGTTTCATCTCAGAACTGTTTGCTATCTGGAATGTCTCATGGACAGAAATCTCACTGCCTCAGTCTCAAAATGCAACATGTGATTGTCTTAAATGTGCTTCTGGTATAGTTTTTTCTGTCTCATATGGTGTCATGAAAGACAAAATGTGATACATCTTTTTTTAATACCAACGCTGTGACCCTCATGGTTCTTTCCTTGTTTTCACACCTTTGACCTTCATCCTGATACGGATGGGAGAGGCCGCGCTGAAGAACATAATGTGATATGATGACTCATGTGGTCTGATAGCAGCAGTTTCACACACTTGCCCCCTTCAGGATGACTGTGCATACATATTCACGCTGTACTGGTGCAAACTTGTGCAATGTTAATAAAAGTACTCTGACTCTGACTCTGATAGTCAAAAGTACAACAAAAATGAAAAAGAGAAAAAAACAACAGTCCCCTCACTGTTGACCCCAGCTGTCCTCCTCCTGGACAGCTGTACAGACACTGCCTTCAGTGTCTCCAATAATCGACTCATTTAAGCCTCACAGGCACAAACACAGGCACACACCTCCTAAGTCTAGACCTAAGTTTCATCCAGCACTTAAGGTGCCTCAACCTGCACAAAACTCTACTTCAAAACAGTCAGAGTCACTTCAAGAGCTCAAACAGCTCAGCTACTACTCCCCCTGGAGCAAACTCACTAACAAGCAGAAAGGGTGGAGATCTCCCTGAGTCAGTACAACACACAGCTCTACAGCTGTCATTCAACACACCGTTTGTTACCTTAAGTGTATCCTCAGCATGTTCATGCGAATCTCAGCTGACTTCTGGTGCTCTTTCCTACACCAGCCTTTACTTGATCCACAAGCCAAATCTTGTTTCAAGCTTCCACACTTGCTCCCAGCAAGTCTCCACACTGCTCAAAGCACTGCCTGAGAAATATAAAGGCAGGACCTGCAGGTGAACACCTGTGCTGCCTAATTAAGCTTGATTAGAAGACTGAAAAAATACAGGAGGGTGCAGTCAGCTTAGACTATTGTTTTAAACACATTTTAATAACCATGGGGTACATAACAGTGAGCAGCAAGCAACCACCAGGGTGCTAACGATCAGTGGTTATAGGAAGTTCCTCCTTTTACATGTGAACAACTAGTTGTGGCTGTCATTAGCAAACTGGTTGATCCACTATGAGAAGGTGCTTTTTATAAGACTGAGTTTACCTGCAGCTCCTCAGAGTGAGGTCGTCTTTTAAATTATTAAATGTTTCAAAGAAGAATCCATTCAGAGGACCTGACTCAACCTTGTTAGCTTGTATTTATGACGATCACAAAAACATAACTATTAAAACTTGTACATAATTTCCTTGAATTGATTTAGACTGTAAAGGAAATATATTTGTTCTTCTGTTACAAACTTACTTTACTGAAAGTAGATGTCATTAAAGTTCTGCCTGTCCCCAAAACAATCATGTTTATCTGAATTCGGCTCCCTGACTGCCCTTGACAGGCCGTCTTATCTCAACACACCTGGAAAGTTTTGTAAACCTGATGCTCTCCCCCTCCTAAGCCATCTACCGAGGAATTTCCAAATGACTTTTCAGAGGAGCCCAGCTGAATAAACATTCTGTCATCATTTCAGGACTCTTGGGTCATCCTCGGTGCCGTACTCAATGTGACCTATCTGTTTAAATAAAGTATGAATGAATGAATGAACTTTCTCTGCTTTAGGTACTTTGTACAATGATTGTTTTTTTTCTCAACATCACTGCTACAGAAACTAAGAACATGGTGATCACGGAGCTGCAGATGCTGGAGGCACAGGAGAGAGGGGGGGAGAGTAGGAGATGAGATGCAACAAGATCGGGGGAAACCACCATTTAAAAAGATGAACAAGGCCGAGGCCAGCAGTGATCTGACTCTGGGAAGTGCATTTGAGGAGCTCACACATGCGCAAGCATTTGCA
>JBBPBX010027614.1:0-37167 GCA_038048925.1 Garcialebias charrua
GCAACAACAGTCATTCTACACACAACCATCCGATGCTGTCTGGCCACGCTCTCCCCTGCCACAACCTTACAGTCTCCAATCTCCCTCAGGTTTCCTCTTCTACACAGAATGTAGTCGACCTGTGTACTCCTTCCTCCACTCTTATAGGTCACTCTATGTTCCTCCCTCTTTTGGAAATAGGTATTGACTATAGCCATTTCCATTCTCTTGGTAAAATCCACCACCATCTGTCCTTCCTGGTTTCTTTCCTTGACACCAAACCTACCCATCACTTCCTCATCCTCTGTTTCCTTCACCAACATGTCCATTCAGGTCTGCTCCAATCACCACTCTTTCCTCCCTGGGAATACTCTCTATCACTTCATCCAGATCTTTCTCCTCCCCATCACATCCAACCTGTGGAGCATAACCACTGACTATGTTTAGCATCAGACCTTCTACTTCTACCTTTAGACACATCACCCTATCTGACACTCTCTTCACCTCTACTACATTCTTTGCCAACTCCTCCTTCAGGACCACCCCTACTCCATTTCTCTTTCTATCCACACCATGGTAAAACAGTTTGAACCCTGCTCCAATACTGCGAGCCTTGCTGCCCTTCCACTTGGTCTCTTGGACACATAAAACATCTACCTTCCTTCTCTGCATCATGTCAGCCAGCTCTCTACCTTTGTCTGTCATTGTCCCCACATTTAGAGTTGCAACCCTCAGTCCTACATTCTTCACTTTCCTCCTCTCCCTCTGTCTCCTGACACGTTTCCCTCCTCGGGGTCTTCAACTAACAGTAGCACAATTTCCGCCAGCACCCTGTTTGTCAACAGCACTGGTGGAGGTCGTTGTTAACCCGGACCTCGACCGATCCAGTATGGTTTCACTTTGATGAACTCGTATTATGGTTTTGGAAAAAGTGTTTTACATCGGATGCCATTCCTGACACAACCCTCACCATTTACCCGGGCTTGGGACCGGCACAAGAGATACACTGGCTTGTGCTCCCTAGTGGCTGGTTTTTTTTTCATCAAGAAAAATTAAATAAATCAACAACTCATGGAATTAATAGAAGAAATAACTACTATTCTCGATCCCAAACAATAATGTGTTAGTATTTTGTTGATTTAAAAAAAACTTTTGATACTATGGACCACACTATTCTCCTAGAAATTTTGAATAAATATGGTACATGTATTAGAGGACCAGCATTACAGTGGGTATCAAGCTATTTGAAAGATAGGAAACAGTTTGTACAGACAAATGGTGTAAGATCTGACCTCTGCAATATCACATGTGGAGATCCTCAAGGCTCTGTACTTGGACCAAAGCTATTTATTTTATATGTGAATGACTTAATAAATGTGTCAGGACTCCTTAAATCTGTCCTTCTTGCAGAAGAAACCACATTTTTTTGTTTGGGTAAAGATATAGAACAGATGTTGGAGTTGATAAAGACAGAATTTGTCAAAATACAAACTTGGTTTAAACTTAATAAATTATCATTAAATCTAGATAAAACTAATTACATGATATTCAGTAATAAAAAGAAAACTGTTGATGTTCCATTTAAAATTGAGGGTGTTGAGATTTGTAGAGTGAGTGAGGTGAAGTTTTTGGGTGTTATCATTGATGACAAACTGACATGGAAACAACACATAAATTCTGTAAGAATAAAAATAGCTAAATCGATTGCAGTACTGTACAAAGTCAGAGACCTATTGAATGATAAAGCTCTGTATTTGTTGTATAACACAATCATTGTTCCACACTTAATCTATTGTATTGATGTTTGGGGGAATGCGTGTAAAACAATCACAAAGCCTATTTTTGTATTACAGAAAAGAGCTGTAAGAATTATCACTAGAAAACATTACCGTCATCCATCAAGTACATTATTTTATCAACTGAAGTTATTGAAGTTCCATGATTTGGTAGATTATAATATTTTATCAGTTATGTATAGGGCTCAGAATAACACATTACCTTTAAATATCCAAATGCATTTTGTTAAAAGACAAAGTTGTTATAATCTTAAGGGGACAGAGATGTTTGTAAAACCACAATTCAGAACTAGTTTGAAGGGACGTTCTACCTCAATCCAGGGAATTAGATTATGGAATGGCTTGGAGAATGTAGTTAAAAATGCCAAGTCAATGTTTACATTTAAGAAAATGATCAAAACTGAATTGTTAAAAAAAAAAAATGAAGTAGCGTAATGTGTATTGTATTAGTTAGAAAATTAGAAAGAGTTATTCATTTTGTTCTGTTACTGGAAGATTATTATTGTTTGAACTGATTGTTTGAAAAAAGGGGCAGATATAATAAATAAAAATTATTCTTTCTGCTACCTTTCATTTTTACATTTTGTATTCTTATCGTTTATGGGAATTTTTTGTATTGTATTTTAAAATGAATAATTTTTATAAATAAATAAATAATGTGAATAAAGTGCTTTAATGTGAATAATTCATTCATTCAACCTTTATTTAGTCTGGTAAAATCTCATTGAGCCTCGTGGACCCATTTACAAGAGCGACCTGCTACAAACTAAAGAACGATGACAACAATGGTAGAATTTCCTTAAACAGTAAACAGTAGAAAAACATAAGAGAGAAATACAGAATATACACTGTATATATATATATATATATATCTTTTTTTAACAAAGTATCAAAAACTAGCAAAACATTATAAGGTAGATGTATAAAAACAAGAACATATTAAATAAATAAAGTGTTGTAATGTGAATAAAGTGTTGTACATTAATGTGAATAAAGTGTTGTAATGTGAATAAAGTGTTGTAATGTGAATAAAGTGTTGTAATGTGAATAAAGTGTTGTAATGTGAATAAAGTGTTGTAATGTGAATAAAGTGTTGTAATGTGAATAAAGTGTTGTAATGTGAATAAAGTGTTGTAATGTGAATAAAGTGTTGTAATGTGAATAAAGTGTTGTAATGTGAATAAAGTGTTGTAATGTGAATAAAGTGTTGTAATGTGAATAAAGTGTTGTAATGTGAATAAAGTGTTGTAATGTGAATAAAGTGTTGTAATGTGAATAAAGTGTTGTAATGTGAATAAAGTGTTGTAATGTGAATAAAGTGTTGTAATGTGAATAAAGTGTTGTAATGTGAATAAAGTGTTGTAATGTGAATAAAGTGTTGTAATGTGAATAAAGTGTTGTAATGTGAATAAAGTGTTGTAATGTGAATAAAGTGTTGTAATGTGAATAAAGTGTTGTAATGTGAATAAAGTGTTGTAATGTGAATAAAGTGTTGTAATGTGAATAAAGTGTTGTAATGTGAATAAAGTGTTGTAATGTGAATAAAGTGTTGTAATGTGAATAAAGTGTTGTAATGTGAATAAAGTGTTGTAATGTGAATAAAGTGTTGTAATGTGAATAAAGTGTTGTAATGTGAATAAAGTGTTGTAATGTGAATAAAGTGTTGTAATGTGAATAAAGTGTTGTAATGTGAATAAAGTGTTGTAATGTGAATAAAGTGTTGTAATGTGAATAAAGTGTTGTAATGTGAATAAAGTGTTGTAATGTGAATAAAGTGTTGTAATGTGA
The DNA here is from genome assembly GCA_038048925.1 of Garcialebias charrua. Lineage (NCBI taxonomy): Eukaryota > Metazoa > Chordata > Actinopteri > Cyprinodontiformes > Rivulidae > Garcialebias > Garcialebias charrua. Next base: position 3,564 of record JBBPBX010027614.1, read on the forward strand.
ATAAAGTGTTGTAATGTGAATAAAGTGTTGTAATGTGAATAAAGTGTTGTAATGTGAATAAAGTGTTGTAATGTGAATAAAGTGTTGTAATGTGAATAAAGTGTTGTAATGTGAATAAAGTGTTGTAATGTGAATAAAGTGTTGTAATGTGAATAAAGTGTTTAATGTGAATAAAGTGTTGTAATGTGAATAAAGTGTTGTAATGTGAATAAAGTGTTTTAATGTGAATAAAGTGTTGTAATGTGAATAAAGTGTTGTAATGTGAATAAAGTGTTTTAATGTGAATAAAGTGTTGTAATGTGAATAAAGTGTTGTAATGTGAATAAAGTGTTGTAATGTGAATAAAGTGTTGTAATGTGAATAAAGTGTTGTAATGTGAATAAAGTGTTGTAATGTGAATAAAGTGTTGTAATGTGAATAAAGTGTTGTAATGTGAATAAAGTGTTGTAATGTGAATAAAGTGTTTTAATGTGAATAAAGTGTTGTAATGTGAATAAAGTGTTGTAATGTGAATAAAGTGTTGTAATGTGAATAAAGTGTTGTAATGTGAATAAAGTGTTGTAATGTGAATAAAGTGTTGTAATGTGAATAAAGTGTTGTAATGTGAATAAAGTGTTGTAATGTGAATAAAGTGTTGTAATGTGAATAAAGTGTTGTAATGTGAATAAAGTGTTGTAATGTGAATAAAGTGTTGTAATGTGAATAAAGTGTTTTAATGTGAATAAAGTGTTGTAATGTGAATAAAGTGTTGTAATGTGAATAAAGTGTTTTAATGTGAATAAAGTGTTGTAATGTGAATAAAGTGTTGTAATGTGAATAAAGTGTTGTAATGTGAATAAAGTGTTGTAATGTGAATAAAGTGTTGTAATGTGAATAAAGTGTTGTAATGTGAATAAAGTGTTGTAATGTGAATAAAGTGTTGTAATGTGAATAAAGTGTTTTAATGTGAATAAAGTGTTGTAATGTGAATAAAGTGTTGTAATGTGAATAAAGTGTTGTAATGTGAATAAAGTGTTTTAATGTGAATAAAGTGTTGTAATGTGAATAAAGTGTTGTAATGTGAATAAAGTGTTGTAATGTGAATAAAGTGTTGTAATGTGAATAAAGTGTTGTAATGTGAATAAAGTGTTGTAATGTGAATAAAGTGTTTTAATGTGAATAAAGTGTTGTAATGTGAATAAAGTGTTGTAATGTGAATAAAGTGTTGTAATGTGAATAAAGTGTTGTAATGTGAATAAAGTGTTGTAATGTGAATAAAGTGTTGTAATGTGAATAAAGTGTTGTAATGTGAATAAAGTGTTGTAATGTGAATAAAGTGTTGTAATGTGAATAAAGTGTTTTAATGTGAATAAAGTGTTGTAATGTGAATAAAGTGTTGTAATGTGAATAAAGTGTTTTAATGTGAATAAAGTGTTGTAATGTGAATAAAGTGTTGTAATGTGAATAAAGTGTTGTAATGTGAATAAAGTGTTGTAATGTGAATAAAGTGTTGTAATGTGAATAAAGTGTTGTAATGTGAATAAAGTGTTGTAATGTGAATAAAGTGTTGTAATGTGAATAAAGTGTTTTAATGTGAATAAAGTGTTGTAATGTGAATAAAGTGTTGTAATGTGAATAAAGTGTTGTAATGTGAATAAAGTGTTGTAATGTGAATAAAGTGTTGTAATGTGAATAAAGTGTTGTAATGTGAATAAAGTGTTGTAATGTGAATAAAGTGTTGTAATGTGAATAAAGTGTTGTAATGTGAATAAAGTGTTGTAATGTGAATAAAGTGTTGTAATGTGAATAAAGTGTTGTAATGTGAATAAAGTGTTGTAATGTGAATAAAGTGTTGTAATGTGAATAAAGTGTTGTAATGTGAATAAAGTGTTGTAATGTGAATAAAGTGTTGTAATGTGAATAAAGTGTTGTAATGTGAATAAAGTGTTGTAATGTGAATAAAGTGTTGTAATGTGAATAAAGTGTTGTAATGTGAATAAAGTGTTGTAATGTGAATAAAGTGTTGTAATGTGAATAAAGTGTTGTAATGTGAATAAAGTGTTGTAATGTGAATAAAGTGTTGTAATGTGAATAAAGTGTTGTAATGTGAATAAAGTGTTGTAATGTGAATAAAGTGTTGTAATGTGAATAAAGTGTTGTAATGTGAATAAAGTGTTGTAATGTGAATAAAGTGTTGTAATGTGAATAAAGTGTTGTAATGTGAATAAAGTGTTGTAATGTGAATAAAGTGTTGTAATGTGAATAAAGTGTTGTAATGTGAATAAAGTGTTGTAATGTGAATAAAGTGTTGTAATGTGAATAAAGTGTTGTAATGTGAATAAAGTGTTGTAATGTGAATAAAGTGTTGTAATGTGAATAAAGTGTTGTAATGTGAATAAAGTGTTGTAATGTGAATAAAGTGTTGTAATGTGAATAAAGTGTTGTAATGTGAATAAAGTGTTGTAATGTGAATAAAGTGTTGTAATGTGAATAAAGTGTTGTAATGTGAATAAAGTGTTGTAATGTGAATAAAGTGTTGTAATGTGAATAAAGTGTTGTAATGTGAATAAAGTGTTGTAATGTGAATAAAGTGTTGTAATGTGAATAAAGTGTTGTAATGTGAATAAAGTGTTGTAATGTGAATAAAGTGTTGTAATGTGAATAAAGTGTTGTAATGTGAATAAAGTGTTGTAATGTGAATAAAGTGTTGTAATGTGAATAAAGTGTTTTAATGTGAATAAAGTGTTGTAATGTGAATAAAGTGTTGTAATGTGAATAAAGTGTTGTAATGTGAATAAAGTGTTGTAATGTGAATAAAGTGTTGTAATGTGAATAAAGTGTTGTAATGTGAATAAAGTGTTGTAATGTGAATAAAGTGTTGTAATGTGAATAAAGTGTTGTAATGTGAATAAAGTGTTGTAATGTGAATAAAGTGTTGTAATGTGAATAAAGTGTTGTAATGTGAATAAAGTGTTGTAATGTGAATAAAGTGTTGTAATGTGAATAAAGTGTTGTAATGTGAATAAAGTGTTGTAATGTGAATAAAGTGTTGTAATGTGAATAAAGTGTTGTAATGTGAATAAAGTGTTGTAATGTGAATAAAGTGTTGTAATGTGAATAAAGTGTTGTAATGTGAATAAAGTGTTGTAATGTGAATAAAGTGTTGTAATGTGAATAAAGTGTTGTAATGTGAATAAAGTGTTGTAATGTGAATAAAGTGTTGTAATGTGAATAAAGTGTTGTAATGTGAATAAAGTGTTGTAATGTGAATAAAGTGTTGTAATGTGAATAAAGTGTTGTAATGTGAATAAAGTGTTGTAATGTGAATAAAGTGTTGTAATGTGAATAAAGTGTTGTAATGTGAATAAAGTGTTGTAATGTGAATAAAGTGTTGTAATGTGAATAAAGTGTTGTAATGTGAATAAAGTGTTGTAATGTGAATAAAGTGTTGTAATGTGAATAAAGTGTTGTAATGTGAATAAAGTGTTGTAATGTGAATAAAGTGTTGTAATGTGAATAAAGTGTTGTAATGTGAATAAAGTGTTGTAATGTGAATAAAGTGTTGTAATGTGAATAAAGTGTTGTAATGTGAATAAAGTGTTGTAATGTGAATAAAGTGTTGTAATGTGAATAAAGTGTTGTAATGTGAATAAAGTGTTGTAATGTGAATAAAGTGTTGTAATGTGAATAAAGTGTTGTAATGTGAATAAAGTGTTGTAATGTGAATAAAGTGTTGTAATGTGAATAAAGTGTTGTAATGTGAATAAAGTGTTGTAATGTGAATAAAGTGTTGTAATGTGAATAAAGTGTTGTAATGTGAATAAAGTGTTGTAATGTGAATAAAGTGTTGTAATGTGAATAAAGTGTTGTAATGTGAATAAAGTGTTGTAATGTGAATAAAGTGTTGTAATGTGAATAAAGTGTTGTAATGTGAATAAAGTGTTGTAATGTGAATAAAGTGTTGTAATGTGAATAAAGTGTTGTAATGTGAATAAAGTGTTGTAATGTGAATAAAGTGTTGTAATGTGAATAAAGTGTTGTAATGTGAATAAAGTGTCCTGGGTGTCCTGAAAGGCGTTTTTAAATAAAATGATTATTATTATTGTTATTATTATAATAAAGTTGGACTTACTTGAAGTTGATAAATCCTGTTTGTTGTTCCCTAAAAGGCTCTCTTCACTCCTGCCTCCATGACAGAACCTCCACAGACACAGTGAAACAGCACGTGAGCGGGCAGAGGTCCAACAGAACCGAACCCACCGGAAAATGACCCAACTTCTGACCGGTACCAGAACAGACAACTGACCCAATCAGCCCCGGGCTGCAGGACTTGTGTGACTGACAGCCTCAGGCGAAAAAACAAATCTGCGCCCACAAGACACGCCCACCGAGCAACCCTCAGCCAATCAGAGCGCAGGCCAATCAAACAGCGGGCCAATCAGAGTACAGGACAGTCGAGGACAAATTTGGACTGGAGGTGTTCAAGATGACTAGAAGGTGGACACAGTGCTGGCAGTATAATAATAATCATTATTATTATTATTATTATTGTCATTGTTGTAGTTATTAAACATGTTAAAGCAGATGTTAATGAGGTGCAGCAGGTTTTAAACAATGCTATCTATTCAGTTTTATTATTTTCATTAAAGGGTGCAAAGCAACAGTGATATAGAAATATTGATTATAATATTTAAAAATCAACTATTCTATTCTATTCTATTCTATTCTATTCTATTCTATTCTATTCTATGGGAAGTCCAATTTGCAGTCCAGCATGCCGTGGTTCCACACACCACAGAGCTCCACTGCCCTCTGGTGGTAGCTTGGTTTATTACAGCGATGTGCCGTTGGACAGGTCAAGACAGCTGCCTATGTCACACTATTCAGAATAAAGACAGCTTTTTGTATCATACACATATCTTAGATGACGTACAAATTATGAAAAAAAAAAAGTGTGAGTGTCCCTCATGATTGTTGCAGGACCTTCCTCCCACATTCTAAAAACACACCTGTTAGGTGAGCTGTTTTTATCTGCACGTCCTGTAACTGAGCAGGAAATAAAATCTTGAAGTTGACTTTTTTGGCTTTAGATTGTACTGATTTGAAACGATCTGTTTCAGATTATGTGAGTTTGAATTGAACCTGTTTCCTGCAGATTTATTGTGAACTGGGCGGAATTATAAGAAACAACAAGCTAATGATAACTCAACAAAATACATTTCAGTTAATGTTGTTGTACATGCTGAAGCAGCATCAGACGTCCCTCAGTTCAAGTTTTAGACAGAGCCAGAGGACCATTGGCTTAATTAGCTTTATCTTTAGATTTGGGCACTTTGTTGCCTTCAATCTAACACAAACTGCAGCTGAACTCCTGAACAGGTTCTGACCTACAAGCAGCTCTCAGAGTTCCTCACAGGGAAAGTCCAGCAGAGCCAACAGTCCATCAGACTACGAGCTCAACGGTCGGGCTGTATGCTCTGAAAACAGAAAATACACTTTTTAACACTTTTATTTCAAACAAAAATAATCTTCAAATAGCAAAACAAAATAAACAACTCCTTTTTGAGCAACAATTCATACAAATACACATTAAGCTTTCTTTTTTTTTTTAAACAAACCATCTTTGATTTGACAGCCGTATGTCTCACCACGTTCTCTGAGGTCAGCGGACCAGTTCCTTCTCACAGTTCCAGGAACTCGTCTTAAGCACAGAGGTGACAGGACGTTCTCTGTAGCAGGACCAAGACTTTGGAACGAGTTACCTCTGCTCATCAGACAGGCCCCTCCCTCTCGGTTTTCAAATCCTGTTTAAAGACTCATTACTGTTCTGTTGATTTCAACACCAGTTGATCTGTGTTTGAGCCTGTTTGCTTCACACAGGTTGGTTGTTATATTTATTATCTGTGACGTTTTTATGTCTATATTCTGTTTTTACTCCAATTTGTAGGTTGCTTGGGTGATGACTTTTTTTGTCTGTTTGTACAGCACTTTGGTTGGCCTTGTTGCTGTTTGAAGTGCTCTATAAATAAAATGGTATGGTATGGTATGGTTCTCTTAAACATATACATTGATCTCGCATTTTTAACATCACTCTCCAGATTATTCCATAATCTAATTCCTTGAATTGAGGTAGACTGTTCCTTCAGTCTAAATTTAGGTTTCACAAATACAGTATCTCCATCCCCTTAAAATGATAACAATTCTCTCTTTTAACAAAATTTAATAGGATATTTAAAGGAGACCACAGATAGGTTTTTAAAATTTTTATGGTATGTCTTTGGGGTATCCAGACAGTTTTCATTCAATTTAATACACAAAATAATTCTTAGATAATCAATTATACCCTTTTTAATTCTGCCATTTGTAACTTTCGTTTTGAACGACCGGTTTATGATAATGAGATCTCGTGGCCACGCCCTTTAAAGATCTGCTTACATTAACTCCGCCCTCCAAAGGCAGACGAGGATGTCTGAACTCACGTTACTGCCACAGAGCCGAGCTGAGCTGTAACTGGACCGCGCAACGTATTTATTGATCATCAGACGTGTACAAGTTGTCGTGTCATTTTTAATTTTTCCTCTGTAATAAATGTCCAACTCCCTCCCTGACGTCTCCCTCCCTCTCCCTGTGCGCGCGAGCTGGAGGTAGCTAGTGGAGTGGATGTCACTGCGGACACACACACACACACACATACACACACACACTCACAGCGGGGCTGTCTTGTTATCTGTGTCCCTCGCTCAGCCGCGCGCCGGGCCCGGCACACACACACACACACATACACACACACGGGTTTGTCAATGAGGTTTAGCGGTACGTAGTCTGTCCTGCTAATGACACATAAACCAACACACACACACACACAGCAACATGCTGCATCGCTGTTCATTCAAGCCTCCCATCTGAAAACTATCAATTTTAAATCTGCTTAGTGCGCGCTCCATTATCTGGGCCAGGAGGGTCAGAGAGTTAGCTGGCTAGACTCTGTGACATTTTTAGCCATTGTGCTGACATGAAATCAGGAAAAACAACCGTCAACTCTTTTATACAGAAGTGGGTTGAGCCTAACCAGGGGTTGCTAGGCGAGGGGCTGGACTCAGGTTCGGGGTGGGTTGTCCTGGCGCTTGTGACGCCACAAGCGTGATGATTTCAAAACAAAACCTATCTTATCACAGTAAAATAAATATACTTAGAGTAAATAAACCACTGGGTGCATTTTTTTGGCCTTAGGACTGTTTTTTTATGAAGTAAATACCCAAAGTTGAGTTAAAAAACCATTAAAAAGTCAATTTTTAATATGTGGTCCCCTTTAAAGGTAATGCGTTATTCTGAGCCCTATACATAACTGATAAAATACTAAAATCTACCAAATCATTGAACTTCAATAATTTTAGTTGATAAAATAATGTACTTGATGGATGACGGTAATGTTTTCTAGTGATAATTCTTACAGCTCTTTTCTGTAAAACAAAAATAGGCTTTGTGATTGTTTTACACGCTTTCCCCCAAACATCAATACAATAGATTAAGTGTGGAACAATGATTGTGTTATACAACAAATACAGAGCTTTATCATTCAATAGGTCTCTGACTTTGTACAGTACTGCAATCGATTTAGCTATTTTTATTCTTACAGAATTTATGTGTTGTTTCCATGTCAGTTTGTCATCAATCATAACACCCAAAAACTTCACCTCACTCACTCTACAAAACACCCTCAATTTTCAATGGAACATCGACAGTTCTCTTTCTATTACTGAATATCATAGTTAGCTTTATCTAAGTTTAATGATAATTTATTAAGTTTAAACCAAGTTTGTATTTTTTACAAATTCCATCTGCATCATCTCCAACGCTCGTTCTATATCTCTACCCAAACAAAAAAATGTGGTATCATCTGCAAATAAAACACATTTAAGGAGTCCTGACACATTTATCAAGTCATTCACATAAAATAAATAACTTTTGTCCAAGTACAGAACCTTGAGGAACTCCACATGTGATATTCATTCATTCAACTTTTATTTAGACAGATAAATCACATTGAGTCTAGAAGTCTCATTTACAAGTGAGATCTGCTTAGACAGACAAAAAGTAATGAAACTGGACACATTAGGAATTGGAGGAGAAAAATTCCTTTCAGACTCTTTCTTCTTGAATGAGAAGAAAAACTCTAATATTAAAAAACACCTAATGATAGTGCTAATGATCCATCGTTAGGCTGATGGTCCTCCTTGATCATGTGAGCAGCTGGTTCCAGCTGTCATCAGCGAATTGGTTGATCCACTGTGAGAGGGTGCTATTTATAAGACTGAGCTGAATACAGCACCTCAGACTGAGGAAGTTTTTCGGACGAAAGACGAAACGTTTCTACATTTTTTTTGCTTTGTTTTGTTTTTTGAATGTCCAGAGGACCAGACTTAGCTTTTTTAGATTTTTCTACCTGGATTATTGAGCATGCATCAGGGTGCCTTCAACTTCGTCTGCTCCAAATCCCAAACAACTTATCCAGTTCTTTGACTTTAAAAACATTTCCCCTGAGGTTCTGTTCTCTGATCTTCACTCTCTGACCAATGTCAATCAATCATCTGCAAATGACCCTGTGAATTACTACAGCCAATCTCTCCAGGAGCTTCTGGACCTACATGCTCCCTTTAAAGCAAGACTGGTGTCTTTAAATATTTCTCTTTTCTTTCTTTCTCTCTTAAAAAAAAAATATTGGAGTGAGAGGATGGCTAAAAGGTGTGAAGGGAGGCCATCTATAAATGAAAAAGAAAAAAAAAATGCAAGACTGGTGTCTTTCTCCCGTTCATCCCCTTGGTACACTGGTGAGCTGTGCAAGATGAAGGCAACTGGCCGTGTTATTGAGAGACGTGTAAAATCATCTGGGGCCTCATGTATCAAAAACCTGCGTGGATTTCTTACTGAAAAGTGACGTACGGTGAAATCCAGAAAAGTGTCTACGTACAAAAAGATCCAGATTTATCAAACTCTCTCTTTACATGCTGCCATTAGGATCAATCATTGCACGTCATAACCTGTCTTTTCACATGTATGCAGACGATTTACAAATCTATCTGCCAGTCACTCCCAACCCCTCACTCAGTTCAAACACTCTTGTCAACTGCTTAAATGACATTAAGCACTGGCTCTCTCAAAACTTCCTCCACCTAAACACAGATAAAACTGAATGCATTTTATTTGGTGCACCTGGTGACACCAGCAACATCCTTCCCAGTCCCAGTGTTGGTTTTCCCCTCCCCCACTTCAACCCGGTGGTCAGAAATCTTGGAGTGCAGCTTGACTCCAACTTAAAGTTTGATAAACAGATCAGTTCTGTTGTCAAGACCAGCTTTTTCCAGCTCCGTCTGCTCTCCAAAGTCAAGTCATTTCTCAGCCGTGGTGATCTGGAGAAGGCCATCCATGCCTTTGTGACCTCCAGACTTGATTATTGTAATGCTTTGTATGTTGGTATTAATCAATCCTCCATCTCCCGTTTACAGCTTGTACAGAACTCTGCCGCGCGCTTTTTGACCAACACACGAAAATATGAACACATCACTCCTGTCCTGTCCTCTCTACACTGGCTCCCGGTTCAGTTCAGGATACAGTTCAAGCTGCTCCTGTTTGTTTTCAAAGCTCTGAATGGACTTGCTCCTCTGTACATCTCAGAACTTTTGAAAGTCCATCAGCCCGGCAGAGCTTTACGATCTGCCAGTCAACACCTGCTGGAGGTGCCTCGCTCAAGGTACAAACAATGGGGAGACCGGTCATTTTCTGTTGCCGGCCCAAAAGCCTGGAACAGCCTCCCCCTTGAGCTGCGTGCCACCTCTGATCTGACTCTGTTCAAAACCAGACTGAAGACCCACTTGTTCAAAAAAGCTTTCAGTGTGTAACTTTTATTATTTTGTATTTTAGTATGTAGCATCTTTATTTCAATTGCATTTTTATTTCCACTTGTTCAAAAAAGCTTTCTGTATGTAACTTTTATTACTTGTGTTATTTTAGTATGTAGCATTTTTTATTTCCATTGCCTTCTTTTATCGCTGTGGTTTCTTATTCTATTTTCATTGATTTATTGTTCCCGTTTATTCTTCTTTTTATCCTGTTAAGCACCTTGGTCAATGCAAGGCATTGTGGAAGGTGCTATACAAATAAAGTTTATTATTATTATAAACTGTGCGTACACCTGAATCCACGCACATTCCTTTTGTACATCACAATTGACGTGGAACTGAGCGCACGTGAGACACCTCCCCTGACACGCCTACATTTACATATGTTAAACAGATGCAAATTACTTCCTGCATGTGTGAAGGACATGTTTGTTTGATCCCTGCGCGATCAGAAATCATTTCTAGATTCGGGAAAATAATGAATTCAATATAATATGAGTGAGGACAAACATCCTAAGTAAGAATAGTAATAAAATGTGTTCATCATGCAAAGAACGAGTGATTGTCGGTATTTGTGTGCGCGCGCACCCTGCTGTGGTGCGCGAACCGGCTCATTCATTCATTCTGTGTGGAAATATTAACTTTGCGCACGAGTTTATTACCATTATTACTGTAAACACAGAGGAACTTACTTGGATGTTTGCTAGAACATAGATCTTTGTTTATGTAGATGATGTGAAGAAACGAGTCTGTGCGTCTTGGTGGAGACTTTTCATGACATGATGTTGGAGTCTCCAGACGCAGCGCGCGCCCCGCAGCCCTGTGCGCAGTCTGTCTGTGAAGCTTTTGCTCTCCTACAAGTTATATAAGGTGTACTTTCACGTGTCATTTTGGAGAAATCTACAATAAACGCAGATAATGAAACACCTCCAGCTGCCGTGTCGACACCGGTGAGGGTGCGCGCGCGCTCCAAGCGCGACCACTCAGCCTTTGGAATCATATGGATGAGACATTCCATTGGACATGATCCGGCTTTGTGTGGACTGGACTGCACAGTCCCGATCGACCTGCAGCTCCCTCTGTGGAACAGTTTGACCGCTGCTTCTGTATGCACGCGTGATGCACGGCTCCCCAGAGCGCAGCAGTAGTGCCAAACTGGAAAATTATTATTTCTGAAAACGGCTGATAAGCCATATCCTAGATCGGAAAACTATATCTGTTTCTAAATAAATGCTCTGCGTGTTACACTATTTATTATAACCTCCAGTAAGGCTGAATGAATCCGTTCCTGTTAAATTTATTTTTGGCACAACGTTGCGCGTCCTTTATTTCACTGCGTCATGTGGATGTAATACTTGTTAATCGTGTGTTTGGAGGGAATATTAATCATTTACACATCTTGAACTGTTAATAATAATAATAATAATAATAATAATAATAATGAATTCAATTTATAACGCACTTTTCATTAATGGAAATCTCAAAGTGCTACAAGGTGCAACATATTTGAATGTCAATAAGACAAATAATAAAACAATTAAAATCAACAACAGTATCAGCTAAGATCAAAAGTAGAATCATGAGGAGTAAAGTATGCTCGGTTGAAAAGAAAGGTCTTCAAGCCGCTCTTAAAGTCAACCACAGACTGTGGGGCTTCAGTTTCTCTGAAACACCTGTAAGTGTCGCCAAAGGAACAAGAACCACAGAAACGTGCGTACGCCTGCTCGGGAGCTTGCGTGGATATGTACCTGGATGCGCATATATTCACGTTCAGTTCAGTTTTGATACATACGGGCTTTTGCGTGGGAAGTGACGTGCGCAATGTTTTTGTGCGCACGCATGGTTGATACATGAGGCCCCTGGTCTCTCTGTGCATAAGCAGGCATACAAAGAACATCAGAAAGCATACGCCTATTCTCTTAAAGAAGCACGCTCCAAATATTATTCCAACATCATCAACACCTGCCCTGGAAACTCTAAACAGCTCTTCTCCACAATCACTCATCTGCTTAATCCCATTAAACTAACTCATGAGGACTCTGTTCAAAAATGCAACCTGTTCCTTTCTTTTTTTTTTAAACAAAGTTAACTCTATCAGATCTCAGCTCCGTAGCCTCCCTGATCTTCGTTTGCCATGTACCTGTCTGCATTCTGGGTACCTGAGCTGCTTTGATGAGGTTGTTCGGAGTGATGTGGAGACCATCCATCCATCCATCCATGCATTCTCTTCCGCTTTTCCGGGGTCGGGTCGCGGGGGTAGTAGCCTAACTAAGGAGGCCCAGACTTCCCTCTCCCCAGCAACTTGGGCCAGCTCCTCTGGGGGAATCCCAAGGCGTTCCCAAGCCAGCTGAAAAAACATAGTCCCTCCAGCATGTCCTGGGTCTTCCTCTGGGTCTCCTCCCGGTGGGACATGCCCGGAACACCTCACCAGGGAGGCGTCCAGGAGGCATCCTAACCAGATGCCCGAGCCACCTCAACTGGCTCCTCTCGATGTGGAGAAGCAGCGGCTCTACTCCGAGTCCCTCCCGGATGACTGAGCTTCTCACCCTATCTCTAAGGGAGAGTCCAGACACCCTGCGGAGAAAACTCATTTCAGCCGCTTGTATCCGAGATCTTGTTCTTTCGGTCACAACCCAAAGCTCATGACCATAGATGAGGGTGGGAACGTAGATCGATCGGTAAATTGAGAGCTTTGCCTTTTGACTCAGCTCTCTCTTCACCACAACAGACCGGTACAGCGCCCGCTTCATTGCAGACGCTGCACCTATCCGCCTATCGATCTCACGCTCCAGTTTTCCCTCGTTTGTGAACAAAACAAAATGCTAGAACCTTTGGTTTATTTTATAGTTATACTTTTTTATACGTTTTCTATACTAGTATGCAAAAACTCAGGACAGTATTATGTTCAATTTTTCTTAAATTTAAAATTTAAAATTTTAAATTTTCTTAAACTAAATTGCAATAAAACAGAACTTCTTTTAATTGGAACTAAATCAATACTAAACAAACTTCATAGCTTCTCCATTCCAGTTGATAACACTTCCATCTTTCCCTCCCATCAGGTTAAGAGTCTGGGTGTCATCTTTGATAGCACCCTCTCTTTCTCTTCCCATGTCAATAATATCACTCGGTCAGCCTACTTTCATCTTCGAAACATTAATCGTCTCCGTCCTTCCCTCACTCCTCACTCCACTGCTGTTCTGGTTCACAGTCTAGTCACCTCTCGTTTAGATTATTGTAATTCTCTTCTTTTTGGCCTACCCCAGAAAACCCTTCGTAAATTACAACTGGTCCAAAATTCAGCTGCCCGTATCATTACACGGACCCCCTCAATCCATCACATCACACCTGTTTTAAAACAGCTTCATTGGCTTCCCATCCCATATCGCATCAATTACAAAATACTCCTCCTTACATTCAAAGCTGTCCACAACCTTGCTCCTCCATACCTTTCAGACATTATTCACATTGCTACACCTGCTCGTACCCTCAGATCCTCTTCTTCCATCCAGCTCATTGTTCCCATTGCCCGTCTTGTTACTATGGGGAACAGAGCATTCAGCTGCTCTGCTCCCCAGCTCTGGAACTCACTCCCACCTGATATTCGCAACACAGACTCATTGCCACATTTCAAAGTCAAACTCAAAACTCACCTGTTTAAAGTAGCCTATGCATGATAACAATTGCATTGTCTTATTTTTTTATTTTATTTTTTAAATTCATTTTACTTGTTTTTTCTATGTTTTTAATGTGTCTGGTTTATTTTTATTTTATTTTTTATGATTGACAATGTAAGGTGACCTTGAGTGCCAAGAAAGGCGCCTACAAATAAAATGTATTATTATTATTATTATTATTCATTAAATGTTTAGTGTTTTAGTTTTAGTTTTATAGTTGGTGTAAATTTTCATACTCTTGTACCACTATGCAAAAACTCAGGATAGTGTTACAGTTTTACTATTTTATGCTTATGTCTATTATTATATGTTTCAGTGTTTCAATGTTTAAATAGTTACTGTTGCACCGAGGGACTGAGAGAAACGCAATTTCAATTCTGTGTGTGTCCTGTACATATTGCAGTTCTGACAATAAAGTTGACTTTGACTTTGACTTTGAAAACCCTGAGATACTTAAACTCCTCCACTTGGGGCAGGACCTCCTCCCCGATCTGGAGAGGGCACTCTACCCTTTTCCGGCTCAAGACCATGGCCTCAGATTTGGAGGAGCTGATCCTCATTCCGGCCACGTCACACTCGGCTGCAAACCGCTCCAGCGAAAGCTGTAGAGCACGACATGATGAAGCCAATAGGACCACATCATCTGAAAAAAAAAAAAAGAGAGAAGCGATCCTAAGGCCACCAAAACGGATCCTTCAACACCTTGGCCGCCTAGAAATTCTGTCCATAAAAGTTATGAACAGAATCGGTGACAAAGGGCAACCTTGGCGGAGTCCAACTCTCACTGGAAACGAGCCTGACTTACTGCCGGCAATGCGGACCAAGCTCTGACACCGGTCGTACAGGGACCTAACAGCCCATATCAAAGGGCCTGGTACCCCATACTCCCGGAGTACCCCCCACAGAACCCCCCGAGGGACGCGGTCGAATGCCTTTTCCAAGTCCACAAAGCACATGTAAACTGGTTGGGCAAACTCCCACGCACCCTCCAGGACCCTGCTGAGGGTGTAGAGCTGGTCCAGTGTTCCACGACCAGCACGAAAACCACACTGCTCCTCCTGAATCCGAGGTTCGACTATCCGACGGACCCTCCTCTCCAGAACCCCTGAATAGACCTTACCAGGGAGGCTTAAGAGTGTGATCCCCCTATAGTTGGAACACACCCTACGGTCCCCCTTTTTGAATAGGGGAACCACCACCCCAGTCTGCCAATCCAATGGAACTGCCCCCGATGTCCACACAATATTGCAGAGTCGCGTAAGCCAACACAAACCACAACATCCAGAGCCCTAAGGAACTTTGGGCAAATCTCATCCACCCCTGGGGCCCTGCCACAGAGGAGCTTTTTAACCACCTCAGTGACCTCAGCACCAGAGATTGGAGAGCCCAACCCAAAGTCCTCAGGTTCCGCTTCCTCAGTGGAAGATGTGCCAGTAGGATTGAGGAGGTCTTGGAAGTATTCTGCCTACCGACTCACAACATCCCGAGTTAAGGTCAGCAGCATGCCACCCCCACTATAAAAGGTGTCGGTTGCGTACCGCTTTCCTCTCCTGAGACGCCGGATGGTGGACCAGAATTGTCTCAAAGCCGTACGGAAGTCATTCTCCATGACCTCTCCGAACTCTTCCCACGCCCGAGTTTTTGCCTCAGCGATCCCCGAGCTGCATGCTGTTTGGACTACGGTACACATCAGCTGTTTCCGGGGTCCCACAGGCCAAAAAAGCCCAATATGACTCATTCTTCAGCCTGACAGCATCCCTCACCACTGGTGTCCACCACCGGGTTCGAGGGTTGCCGCCACGACAGGCACCAACAACCTTGTGGCCACAGCTCCGATAAGCCGCCTTGACATTAGAGGTACGGAACATGGCCCACTCGGACTCAATGTCCTCCGCCTCCCTCGGAACTTGTTCAAAGCTCTCCCGATAGTGGGAGTTAAAGCTCCGTCTTACGGGAGACTCTGCCAGACGTTCCCAGCAGACCCTCACAATACATTTGGGTCTGCCAGGTCTGACCGGCATCCTCCCCCACCATCAGAGCCAACTCACCACCAGGTAGTGGTCAGTTGACAGCTCAGCCCCTCTCTTCACCCGAGTGTCCAAGACATGAGGCCGCAGATCAGATGAGATGTCAACAAAGTCGATCATCGTACTGCAACCTAGGGTGTCCTGGTGCCAAGAGCATATATGGACACCCTTATGCTTGAACATGGTGTTCGTTATGGACAATCCATGATGAGTACAGAAGTCCAATAAGAGAACGCCACTCGGGTTCAGATCGTAGGGGCCGTTCCTCCCAACCACACCCCTCCAGGTCTCACTGTCATTGCCCACGTGAGCGTTGAAGTCCCCCAGTAAACAAGGGAGTCCCCAGGAAGCGCACTCTCCAATACCCCCTTCAAGGACTCCAAAAAGGGTGGGTAATCTGAGCTACCATTCGGCACATAGGCACAAACAACAGTCAGAGCCTGTCCCCTCACACGTAGGCGGAGGGAGGCTACCCTCTCGTTCACCGGGGTGAACCCCAACATACAGGCACCAAAATGGGGGGCAACAAGTATGTCCACTCCTGCTCAGTGCCTCTCACTTGGGACAACTCCAGAGTGGAAGAGTGTCCAACCCCTCTCAAGGAAACTGGTTCCAGAGCCAGAGCCATGCGTTGAGGTGAGTCCGACTATTTCTAGCCAGAACCTCTCAACCTCACCAACTAGCTCAGGCTCCTTCCCCACCAGAGAGGTGACATTCCACGTCCTAATGGCCAGCTTCTGTAGCCGAGGATCAGACTTCCAGGGTCTCTGCCCTCGGCCACCACCTATCCCACATTGCACCCGACCCCTTTGGCCCTTCCCATAGGTGGTGAGCCCATGGGAAGGGGGACCCATGTCTGCTCTTCGGGCTGTGCCCGTCCGGGCTCCATGGGTAAAAGCCCGGCCACCAGGCGCTCGCCAGCATGCCCCACCTCCGGGCCTGGTTCTAGAGTATGGCCCCGGTGACCCATGTCCGGGCGAGGGAACATTTAATCCATTTATTATACTTGTCATAAGGGGTCTTTGGGGTGCACTTTGTCTGGTGTTTATGTGTGTTGGAAAGTTGATGAATTGTTTGAAGCCACAGCTGTCCAGGTAGGATGTGAAGTCTCTGGTGAGGGGGTTGTTGTCTTCATCCATATGAATATTGAAGTCTCCAAGCAGGATAATGTTGGGTGAAAGAGCTGAGAGATAGGTGATTAGAGCAGCAAAGTCATTCATGAAGGAGTTGTTTACTTTTGGCAGGCGGTAGAAAGTGGCAACAACGGTGGGGGTAGGGCCTGAGAGTAGACACACACTGTGCTCAAAGGAGGAGGAGGGAGGTGTGTGAACCGGCGTGATCTTCCAGTTCTCGCAGTGAATTATCTCGAGACCTCCTCCACGGTCGGATTCGCAGGATTTGGCGATGTAAACAAACCACGGTGGGGTAGACTCATTCAGATGAAAAAAGTCATTTTGTTGTTGCCACGTTTCTGTTAGACAGATGAAATCTAGCTTACGGTCAGATATTAGCTCCTGAATAAGCTGACCTTTGCTCGTGAGGGAGCGAACGTTCAGAAGTCCAAACTTTACGGAGGAGGCGGAGGTAGTGACTGGAGCGTTAGCTGACCGAGCTAGGTTGGCTAACATGCTTCTACTGTTAGCGGCCCGAGCATTGTGGCGTGAAGAATGGCGAGAGTCAGACCAGATGGAGTTTATGGGATTAGCCTTTCCAGAGTTGAGTCTACGGCGAGAGCCACTATGAATGTATCTCCAACGAGGATGGAAGGCAATTTCCTGAAGAGGGAGCACAGGCGGGACGGCCGGTAGAAAGCGAAGGCAAAGGAGCTCGACGGCTGAGTAATGGAGAAGGCCAGACGCTGGGTGGTGGAGGATGATCAGCTGGAGAGTCCAAACCAGAGCAGGCAGCATGTCTGAATAAAACAAAAACAAGAAAAAATACGACGAGCAACGGCAGCCAGGAAGCGCTAGCGTTCACTCACTGGAAGTAGATGTGAAGTTCTGGTGGAAAGACCATGTTAAAGATGTCAAAGATTACATTATGTCATGTCATCTCTGCAATCAGGCCAAAACCTCTAGACACCCTCCAGAAGGCCTGCTCCACCCCATTCCTATCCCTTCATATCCTTAGTCCCACATTGCAATGTACTTTATCACTGGTCTTCCCCTTTTCTCTGGCACTAGTTATACTCACAATTGTTGATTGTTTTTCAAAGAGGGTTCACCTTTTGCCCCTCAGGAAGCTCCCTATCCACAATATTCCTACGCCCCATGACGCTTTGCGCGAAATGTGCACACGACTTCCGGTTGACCGGAAACACCGTTTGTTTACATGCGAGTAATACAGTTGAAGACAGTCCAAACTTTGTTGTTTTAGTTCATTAAAAATGTGGGAACACCACTCGTTTTGTTAAAAGAGGAGGGACAAATAAAAAGAAATTACAGATGTGACCTGATCGCGCTGACATAATTTAAAAATACATAAATAGCGAACGCGTTTGCTCCGGCCTCTCGGCTAAGGTTTGTTAGCAGCTATCTCGGCTAAAAATACCGGTCGCGTCTGAGATCTATCGTTTTAAGACAGTAAATCTTCCAAAACTCTCATTAATAAACCCTCCCCGAATAAAAAGATGTTACCTGATCGCGCAGACATAATTTAAAAATACATAAATAGCAACGCGTTTGCTCCTGTCTCTCGGCTAACGTTTGTTAGCAGCTATCTCGGCTAAAAGTCACGGTGTTCTGTAACACCGGTCGCGCCTGACATATATCATTTTAAGACAGTAAATCATCCAAAACTCTCATTAATAAACCCTCCCTGAATAAAAAGAAATTACAGATGTTACCTGATCGCGCAGACACAGCCATAGAGAAGGATGCAGGAACACTCTTTCTTTGTTTTGGGTCCGTGTTGAAAACACTGTTGTTTTAGCCAAAGATTTAGCTTGGTCCGGTTGTTGGTGCAGCCGCGAACAGCACAGCAGGTACCTGAACCCCGGTAGGACATTTCAGTAAACGTTCCGTTTAAACAAAAGCTGTGTTTGCTCCGATAAAATGAATGAAAATAACTTTCAAAAACACCCGCGATCCATACTCCGCCTATGGAATACAGGCACTTCCGGTGTCGGACAGGAAGTACAATGCACATTCGCTTCTACAGTGACACCCTCAAGAATATTGTGGATAGCCAAGGAACTCAGTGAAATAATGGCCACAGAGGTTTTGCGTCTGCATGGTCTCCCTGTGGACAATGTCTCTGACTGGGGACCACAGTTCATTTCCCAGTTTTGGGAAGAGTTCTACAACTAGCACTTTGAGATTTTCATTAATGAAAAGTGCGTTATAAATTGAATTCATTATTATTATTATTATAACTTCCTTGGCATTTCTGTGAGTCTGTCTTCAGGTTTTCACCCTCAGTCCGATGGTCAGAGCAAGAGGGCGAATCAGGAGGTGGAAACCAAACTCTGCCTGTTATGTGAAGGGGATCCCAACAAGTGGGGTGCCAATCTGCCTTGGGTGGAACATGGTACAAACTCTCTGCCATCTTTTGCATCTGGTCTGTCACAATTTTATTCCATATACGGTTTTCAATCCCCTCTGTCCTCTGTACATGGGAAGGAGGCTCAGGTCCCATCAGCCTACAGGGCAGCTTTAAGATGCCAATGCACCTGGAAGAGAGCCAGAAGGGTCCTTATTAAGACATCACACCAACCAATGCCATTCTCAGGAGCCTTCCTACCAGGTGGGCCAAAAAGTCTGATGTCAACCAAGGACCTCACCCTCCAAGTAGAATCTCGCAAGTTGACACCTCATTTTGTGGGTCCCTTCATCATTGCCAAATTTATTAAACCAGTGGTGGACCCTTTCCAGCTGACCCAGTCACTCAAAGTTCACCCTACATTCCATGTGTCCCGTGTCAAGCCCCTTCTGACCTCTTGGATCACCCAGTCTTAAGGATTCCTCTCTCTGCCTGACTGTGAAGGTTAGTGGTTATCTATACTTCTCTGAGAACCTTCACAGTCAAACCCACGAGTTTAACACTAGAAGTCCTAGGATTTTTGACCTCCCCCCAGAAGTCCTGAAAGAGGGTCAAAAGACCCTTAGTCCAAACCAACCATTAGTGGGCCATTAGTGGGTCCACATTAGTGGGCCATTAACTGCCTTTTGTTATAAATATGTGTGCACACAACTCAGACACCCCCACCACACAAGACTGCACAAACTGCATTCCAATGTTCCCACCAGGTAAGTAAGACTCTGCTTGCACTTCCTCCCTAAGGCCCTGTTTACACGGACACTGTGTGGGGGAAACGCAACTTTTGGGTATGTTAATTAGGTGAAAAGTTTTGCGTTGACATGGGCGAATTCTGTGGATACGACTCTCTCCCCCCCCCCCCCGTACTCATGAATTTACTGTAGTTACCATGCTGGGCCTGTAGATGGCGCTGTGATCTTTGGAACCTTCACTACTGCGCATGCGCCACTGCTGCCTGCCTGAGGTAAACAGAGCAGACGAGGCAGCCTGTTTTCCTCTCTGGCTAAAAGTTCAGCTACTACAAGTTGTTGTCAACAAGTTAACAACAAGTTAAAGCTGGAATTTGGATAAGAGTCAACAGATCTGACACCAAGTGGGGCCGCTGCACACCAGCTGACTGGACGTCTGGACCGGAACCGAGTCAACATGTCTGACTTTAGTCCGTGAGAATCAGCTGATTTACAGCAGCGCTACAAGGTAAACGATGTTCTTAATAATCTTTCCTTGTGTTTAGTTCGATCACAGAACAACCAACTGAGGTTTTATTTTTATTTTTTTCCTGCGAGGTCGAAGCTGTCGTTCCACGAAGCGGACCGGCGGTTCGGATGTGGGTCCAGTTGGATGAAAACAACAGAGTCCAGTTCATTAAAGTTCGATTAACGTGTTTTAAAAAGTGTTCAATTTAATTCTCAGTGTTTGTGACATGAGTTTGTGGTGTTGAATAAATAAATAAATTAAAAATCAACCTGGTGTCTTCATTTTCAACATGCAGCATGTTAGGCATGACGTAACGAGTCCAGATAGCTTCATTTAGCTCAGATAAATGTAAATATCTCCCACGCTAACATAAATACTGTTTATTATTGTTAAACTGTTAATATATAGCACATTTAGTATGTTATAGTGCAGCGTGACACGTGAAATGTCCGACTGCCTCGTTAACAGACAACTGGATCCAGGCAGCTGCTCTCTTCCAACACAGATGCAGGTAAGGTGTAGAATAATTAAATATGAGAATCAAAATATATTCCATCAGCTATAGTTCAGAAAGTGGTGCGTGTGTCCACTGTCCAGTCCACCGCCATTGTTAAAATGCCGGCTGTCTGCGCGTGCGTGCTGCGTGCATGTGTTCAAACAAAAGCTCCACGGGAGATGTTTACATTATCAACGGGGGGTCTGCGAAAAACTTCCACCTTGAGAGCAGGTTCAGAAAAGTATCGGTGTCATCGAGGGGGGCCAGCAGCGTCGTGTAGGCGATAAGCAAAGTCGCAAAGAGAAAGTAGCGGTTACACTCAAAATACGCGCCGTGTAAACTGGCCCTTAGTCAGAAGAGAGGCCCTGACCTGAATTCACACATAACAGACCCTGAAGTTATCTCACAGTTGAACATTTTGGGACATCCACTGAACGGAAAGCTTTGTCTGCTCCAGAACAATTTTATGCATAAAATTGTCTTATTCTGCTGTGCTGACTATCCTGTAACTTTGATGTTCTGTCAAATAAATTATTTTGCTTACAAGTACTGTCTCTCTCCTTGTCCTTGGCGCATGTATATACGGTGCGTGCCGGCACATGCAGGTGGCCCATTGCTGTGTTCTAAAACATGCTTGACCTATTGTTGTCCGTCACCTGACGGACAGACACAGGTCACATGACATGAAGTCAACTGACGGACCGACATAGGTCACACGACATGAGGTCAACTGACGGACCGACACAGGTCACATGACATGAGGTCAACTGACGGACCGACAAAGGTCACATGACCTGAGGTCAAGTGACGGACCAACACAGGTCACATGACCTGAGGTCAAGTGACAGACCAACACAGGTCACACGACATGAAGTCAACTGACAGACCGACACAGGTCACATGACATGAGATCAAGTGACGGACCGACACAGGTCACATGACCTGAGGTCAAGTGACGGACCAACACAGGTCACATGACCTGAGGTCAACTGACAAAACGACACAAGTCACATGACATGAAGTCAACTGATGGACCGACACTGGTCACAAGACATGAGGTCAACTGACGGACCAACACGGGTCACTTGACCTGAGCCCATAACCCTAACCCACCTGGAAGAGAGCCAGAAGGGTCCTTATTAAGACATCACACCAACCAATGCCATTCTCAGGAGCCTTCCTACCAGGTGGGCCAAAAAGTCTGATGTCAACCAAGGACCTCACCCTCCAAGTAGAATCTCGCAAGTTGACACCTCATTTTGTGGGTCCCTTCATCATTGCCAAATTTATTAAACCGGTGGTGGACCCTTTCCAGCTGACCAGTCACTCAAAGTTCACCCTACATTCCATGTGTCCCGTGTCAAGCCCCTTCTGACCTCTTGGATCACCCAGTCTTAAGGATTCCTCTCTCTGCCTGACTGTGAAGGTTAGTGGTTATCTATACTTCTCTAAGAACCTTCACAGTCAAACCCACGAGTTTAACACTAGAAGTCCTAGGATTTTTGACCTCCCCCCAGAAGTCCTGAAAGAGGGTCAAAAGACCCTTAGTCCAAACCAACCATTAGTGGGCCATTAGTGGGTCCACATTAGTGGGCCATTAACTGCCTTTTGTTATAAATATGCGTGCACACAACTCAGACACCCCCACCACACCAGACTGCACAAACTGCATTCCAATGTTTCCACCAGGTAAGTAAGACTCTGCTTGCACTTCCCCCCTTAGTCAGAAGAGAGGCCCTGACCTGAATTCACACATAACAGACCCTGAAGTTATCTCACAGTTGAACATTTTGGGACATCCACTGAACGGAAAGCTTTGTCTGCTCCAGAACAATTTTATGCATAAAATTGTCTTATTCTGCTGTGCTGACTATCCTGTAACTTTGATGTTCTGTCAAATAAATTATTTTGCTTACAAGTACTGTCTCTCTCCTTGTCCTTGGCGCATGTATATACGGTGCATGCCGGCACATGCAGGTGGCCCATTGCTGTGTTCTAAAACATGCTTGACCTATTGTTGTCCTTCACCTGACGGACAGACACAGGTCACATGACATGAAGTCAACTGACGGACCGACATAGGTCACACGACATGAGGTCAACTGATAGACCGACATAGGTCACATGACATGAGGTCAACTGACGGACCGACAAAGGTCACATGACCTGAGGTCAAGTGACGGACCAACACAGGTCACATGACCTGAGGTCAAGTGACAGACCAACACAGGTCACACGACATGAAGTCAACTGACAGACCGACACAGGTCACATGACATGAGATCAAGTGACGGACCGACACAGGTCACATGACCTGAGGTCAAGTGACGGACCAACACAGGTCACATGACCTGAGGTCAACTGACAAAACGACACAAGTCACATGACATGAAGTCAACTGACGGACCGACACTGGTCACACGACATGAGGTCAACTGACGGACCAACACGGGTCACTTGACCTGAGGTCAACTGACGGACCGACATAGGTCACACAACATGAAGTCAACTGATGGAATGACACTGGTCACTCGACATGAGTTCAACTGACGGACCGACACAGGTCACACGGCATGAGGTCAACTGACGTACCGACACAGGTCACACGGCATGAGGTCAACTGACGTACCGACACAGGTCACATGACCTGAGGTCAACTGACGGACCGACACAGGTCACATGACCTGAGGTCAACTGACTGACCGACACAGGTCACATGACCTGAGGTCAACTGACGGACCGACATAGGTCACACGACATGAAGTCAACTGATGGACCGACACTGGTCACTCGACATGAGGTCAACTGACGGACCGACACAGGTCACACGGCATGAGGTCAACTGACGTACCGACATAGGTCACATGACCTGAGTTCACCTGACGGACCGACATAGGTCACATGACCTGAGGTCAAATGACTGACCGACATAGGTCACATGACCTGAGGTCAGGTGATGGACTGACACAGGTCACATGACCTGAGGTGAACTGACGGACCAACACAGGTCACATGATCTAAGGTCAAGTGACGGACCAACACAGGTCACATGACCTGAGGTCAAGTGACTGACCAGCACAGGTCACACAACATGAAGTCAAGTGACGGACCGACACAGGTCACATGACCTGAGGTCAAGTGACGGACCGACACAGGTCACACGGCATGAGGTCAACTGACGGACCAACACAGGTCACACAACATGAGGTCAACTGAGGGACCGACACAGGTAACATGACCTGAAGTCAAGTGACGGACCAACATAGGTCACATGACCTGAGGTCAACTGACAAAACGACACAGGTCACACGACATGAAGTCAACTGACGGACCGACACAGGTCACATGACCTGAGGTCAACTGATGGACTGACATAGGTCACATGACCTGAGGTCAACTGACGGACCGACACAGGTCACACGGCATGAGGTCAACTGACGTACCAACACAGGTCACATGACCTGAGGTCAACTGACAAAACGACACAGGTCACATGACCTGAGGTAAACTGACGGACCGACATAGGTCACATGACCTGAGGTCAAGTGACGGACCAACATATGTAGCCCACTGAAAGGGACTGGGGGATTTAGAAGCCAAGTTCACTTGCGCAAAAAAGCGCAGCCTTAGTCAAATTACCGTAGTGTGCCCCCTCCTGTGGTGCGCCAGTAATGGCCTTATTTACAAAACAAAAGTGCCTGTTAACAGCTCATTATAGGATGTTAGCTAAAATCCTTCGGGTCACTCGACCCGTCTCTGGGTTCCAAAGGTAGAAATGTTGAATGACCCTTCTCTGGGACTTCTAGTGTCTCTGTCTCTACAGATCTGAGCCATCCACGGACCCAGACCTCCACCAGCAGTTCTGTTTTAATAAACTCTTTAAACAAATCCTGTTCTTTGGTGCCATTACTGAATCCAAAACCAGAATCTTGTCAGGTACACATGAATACACAATGGCCAGTGTTTAAAATCCTGACGATATTTCTCTACAAAATTACTGCTTTAATGTGGATAAGAGCTTCAACTGCAGCAGAAAATCTTTGGTGAAATATCTGTCTGAGTTAGTAGAGATGGCAAGAGCAGCTGCCACATCACTGTTTGAATTTTGGTTAAGGATTTAAAGAAGAGGAGGAGAGCAGATGATGTTGTCTCCATGAGGCCCACCTTTGTATTTGTGTTGGTCATATTTACAGAAAATGCTTCTGCTTTCTGAGATATGAATGTTTCAAGGTAAGTGTATGCATGTGCATTATAATGTCTGTGGTGATGTTTTGTTCATTTTGTGTGCATGAATTACACATCTTTGTAAACCTCGTCTAAAAAATATCTATATAATATTTTTGCGATATAAGTTGAGACTATCTTGATATAAAACAAAAGCCTATAGTTTTATACTTGGAAATCCTCCTGTCATCTTCTAAAAAAGCTAAGTCTGGTCCTCTGGACATAAAAAAAACCCCAGAACAAAACAAAGTAAAAAATAAAAATTGTAGAAACGTTTCGTCTTTCGTCCGAAAGACTTCCTCAGTCTGAGGTGCTATGTTCAGCTCAGTCTTATAAATAGCACCCAAATTGCTAAAGATATGGTCCTTAGCGGTTAGCAAGACAGCTAACGCTTTAGCCGTCTTGTTCCACAGCTGAGACGGGACCGTGGCTTGGCTATATGATAAAGCTTCCAATTTATTAATGTCACGCTACCTCTCTCTGTTCCTCTATAAGGCACAGCACAGCTGAATCAATCAATCAATCAATCAAACTTTATTTATAGAGCCCTTTTCAGCAGCCAGAAGGTGCACAAAGTGCTGAACAATACAGAAGTAAAAAAACAATCAATTAAAAATTTAGAAAACAGCTAGTTAAAAATTACAAACAATTAAAACATAACAAGAATGACAAAGAACTACTAGGTATTAAAAGCCTGCTTGAATAAAAATGTTTTAAGATTAGATTTAAAAAACACCATATCAGTGATGGAGCGCAAGTCCTAAGGTAGCTGGTTCCAGAGTCTGGGTGCAACAACAGAAAAGGCCTGGTCACCCCATTGTTTGTAGTTGGTCTTTGGGACTGACAGAAGAAATGTATTAGATGATCTCAGTGTTCTCCTATATTCACGGACAGCTACAAGATCAGTCAAATATAGTGAGGCAAGACCATTGAAAGCTTTAAAAGTGAATAATAAAAATTAAATTTAATTCTAATATTGATTGGAAGTCAGTGAAGAGAAAATAAAACAAGGGTAATGTGTTCACGTCTGGAGGTGTTTGTTAAAAGTCAAGCTGCAGCATTTTGGACCAGTTGAAGGCGTCTAATGGAGGATTTGGAGATTCCTGCATACTGTATAGGGAATTGCAGTAGTCGAGCCTTGAGGTGATAAAAGCATGAATGGCCTTTTCCAAACAAAACAATTTAAAAAAGGCTTAACTTTGTATAAAAAACGTAGTTGATAAAAACAGACCTTGATTACAGACGCTATTTGTTTATCAAATTTTAAGTCCTTATCAAATGTCACCCCCAAGTTTTTAACTGTTGGTCTGAACTTGGATGTCAGAGCACCAAAGTTGCAGGGAGCATCATCACCAAAGAAGATGCATTCTGCCTTTCCTTCGTTTAAAACCAAAAAATTACGGTAAAGCCACTGTTTAATGTCAGCAATACAATCAGCATAGGGAGTGAGAAGATTACTGTTTTTGGGTTTCATTGGTAAATAAATTTGTAAATCATCAGCATAGCAGTGAAAAGAAAAGTTATGTTTTGCTATTACTGATCTAAGAGGCAGCATGTACAGTGAGAAGAGGAGAGGACCAAGAATAGAACCCTGTAGCACACCACAAGAGAAAACGGCAGTGGAGGAAGCAAGATTATCCAACATGACAGAGAATGTTCTGTTGGTCAAGTAGGCAGTGAACCACTTGAGTGCTGTACCAGAAATTCCACCATAATGTTGAAGACGAGATAGAAGAACAGTGTGGTCTACTGTGTCAAATGCAGCTGTAAGGTCCAGCAACACCAGAGCAACGGGACACTTGGCATCCATGGACATGGAAATGTCATTATGGACTTTTAACAAGGCTGATTCGGTAGAATGACGGGTTCTAAATCCAGACTGAAATGTTTCAAAAATACCACGATTTTCTAAAACAGGTTGTAACTGCATAAAAGCAACATTTTCTAAAACTTTAGCTAAAAAAGGCAGATGAGAAATAGGTCTAAAATTTGATAAAATTGATAGGTCCAGGTGAGGTTTTTTAAGAAGGGGCCTAACTACAGCACATTTAAATGCAGCAGGGACAATTCCTAAACGAAGGCAGGAGTTTAAAAGAGTTAAAACACAGAAACCCACAGAATTAAAAGCCTCTTTCAAAAACCTGGATGGAAGACTGTCCAAAGGGCAATTAGTGATCTTTTATGCCGGGTTCTCACCAAACGCTTTTCACGCAGCCGAAGCAGCCACTTTACATTGGAAGTCTATGTGGCCGAGCATCTTGGCGCGGCGCAGCGTGACGCGGCGCGTCCGTAGCAGTTCAAGCAGCGCGGCAGTGAGTGGCAGCTGTTTTCCGCGCCCGCGTCGCCTCCAAAGCAGCGACTGTCGAAGCTCGATTTGACCTGCTTCTGTTGCTCGCCGCGTCGCAACAACCAATCGGGAGAGCCTCTGCTATGTGATGACGCAACAACAACGGGACTTTTTTAGGACTTTTCAAACTTACCCAACGAGCCTCCGGTAAGAAACTTGGCATTTTTACAGTTGCCGTTGTCCGCTCGAGCGTACGATCACCCCAAACATAAAAAAAAGTTTTATTCTCAACAAAGACTTCCGGAGCTGCAGTTCGGCTCGTAGAAAACCCACTCAAGTAGTAACGGAGCTCACGAACAGCTGATATTATCTGCCCGGTGCACAAAAACACAAAACAAGCTTCCGGCTGAATGGCGGTGGGATAAGTTGTGTTCAGGTGCGCTCCTGCGGAACTGGCCTGTTTTCCAACTAATGCCTGGCACTTTCTTCCGATTTTGACCGCAAACAATAGACAACTTACACATTCTACGCATATCTCCTGTTCGATCGCCAAAATGCCACCAAAGTCTGCTAAAGGAGCTAAAGGAGTAAGTTCGATCGAAGCTCACCTGTGGCCTGCTACTCGTGGCGGAACCTCGAGCTGTCCTGGGTCACCTCCTCCGTCTGATGCAGCAGCTACCGCTACAGTTTGTGACGTCGGCAGCCTCAAACAGGAGCTGCTGGTGGCTCTCCGAGAGGACTTTACTGCTATAATTAAAGCAGAATTCCAAGCCGCTCTGGGTGAAAGTCTCTCGTCGATCAACGCCGAGCTGTCCGCCTTCAAAAAGGAGCTATCATCGGGGCTAGCTGCAGTGCAGGAGAACTTCACGGGGCTAAAGCTAACGGTAGCAGAGGTGGAGAAGTCAGTCTCTACCTGCACAGATGACATCGTTAGCCTCCAGAAAAAAGTCGAGACCCTCACGAAGACGGTGGCACAGCTGGAGGATAAATGTGACGATTTGGAATCCCGGTCCCGACGTCAGAATATCCGGATTATCGGTGTCCCGGAGGATGACCCTTCATCGGCTACAACGGCTGCGGTCTCCCGGATGCTAAAGGAGGCCTTCGGCTTCGAGGAGGACCCGCTGCTGGATCAGGCTCACCGCATCCCAGTACCCAAACCGAAAGCAGGCGAGCGGCCCCGTCCAATTGTGGCTAAGCTACACTACCACACGGACTGTGTGAAAATCCTGGCGAAGGCGAAGGAGCAGCAGCAGATCAAAGTGAACGGTACAAATATCTTTGTGTTCCCCGACTACACTGCCAGAACGGCTCGCGCGCGGGCCGCCTTCACTGAGTGTCGCCGCAAACTTCGCAACATCCAGGGTGTTCGGTTCGGCCTGCTCCACCCGGCCCGGCTGAAGATCACGCATGAGGGAACCACACGAGTGTTCACGTCCCCTGAAGAGGCGAGTGTGTACATCGAGTCGATTGCAAAATGAGAAATATAATTAGTGTACTTTGTTTTACACTCAGGGAATGTCAGTATTATTAGTCATTATTATTATTATTCATGTTTAAAAATATAATCAGAGTGCTCTGTTTACACTCACGGATTTAATGGGTAGCAATAATAATCAGTGTGCCTTTTCTTTCATGCTCAGGGAACGTTATTATTATTAGTTATTATTATTATTATTATTATTATTATTCATGTTTAAAAATATAATCAGAGTGCTCTGCTTACACTCACGGATTTAATGGGTAGAAATAATAATCAGTGTGCTTTTTTTTTTTTTTTTCTCATACTCAGGGAACGTCAGTATTATTAGTAACTATTATTATTATTATTATTCATGTTTTAAAAATATAATCAGAGTGCTCTGTTTACACTCACGGATTTAATGGGTAGAAATAATAATCAGTGTGCTTTTTCTTTCATACCCAGAGAACGTTAGTATTATTAGTTATTAGTTAGTCATTCGTGTTTAAAAACATAATTAGAGTGCTTTGTTTACATTCACGGATTTAATGTTTAGAAATATAATTAGCCAGCTTTTTTTTCTTTCTTCTTTTATTTTTATTTTTTTTCATAGTCGGGGAACGTTAGTATTATTAGTTATTATTACTATTCATGCTTAGAAATATAATTAGGGTGTTTTGTTTGCATCCACGGATTTAATGTTTATAATTATAATTACTGTGTATTGTTTGCATTCACGGTTTTAATGTTTAGAATTATAATCAGTGTGTTTTATTTACATTTAGGGATTTAATGTTTTGGATTATATGGTGGGCTTTGGTTCGCATTTGGGGAATGTTATTACTATTAGTTATTATTATTAACAATCACTGCTTTTTTAGTTGTTGTTTTTTTTTTGTTTGTTTTTTAAAGAGTTCTTGCTCTTCCAGATTAGTGCCTATTACATATTTTAAATTTTCTTTTCATTTAGCTAGTTCTGTGGGAGTCACCTGGTACAGGTTGTGATGTGGTGCCATTTGACCGTAAGGACAAGTTTTCTAGTGACTCCTGTTGGAGTCTGCACAGTCCCTTCATCTGGGGAAGGGCCAAGTGCGAGGGGGGGGGGGTTCTTTTTTTTTTTTTTCTCCTGGGGTGGGCGGGGATTGGGAAGGATGGCAATATTTTACAACCCTTATTATGAACAACAGGTCACATGGCTGTTGATTTGAAAGCTTCCTCGACATCATCTGCTGTCAGATTCCTAAGCTGGAATGTTAAAGGTCTTAACAATCCGGTGAAACGGTCTAAAATATATTCTCATATGAAACGCCTGAATCCAGACGTAATATTCCTACAGGAAACACATTTGCAAAATTCAAATCAGGTCAGGCTTAAATATCCATGGATTGGGGAGATTTACCACTCGAGCTTCAACTCAAAAGCCAGAGGAGTTGCCATACTATTTAATAAGAATATTCATTTTACAGCATCAAAAATAATGAAGGATACAAATGGCAGATTTCTTATAATCGCGGGCTCTCTGTTCCATACTCCCGTTTTATTAGTGAACATTTATGCACCAAACTTTGATAACCCAGACTTTATAAACAATTTAGTAAGCACACTTCCATATCTTGACACTCATCTGTTAATTTTAGCTGGGGACCTGAATTGTGTTATGAACACATCATTAGATCGCTCTTCGTCTCGGCCCTGCACACAGTCTAATATGTCTAAATCTATTTTGGATTTTATGTCCCAAAATGGATATGTAGATCCATGGAGGGCACAGAATCCACTAACAAGGACCTATTCTTTTTACTCGCAGGTGCACCAATCCTATTCCCGTATAGATTATTTTTTTGTTGACAGCTCTTTAATGCAGAGAGTCACTTCTTCTGAATACTATCCGATTGTTATCTCAGACCATTCTCCTCTAAGCATTGATATAAACTTTATAAATAAACCCCGTTCTAGTCCTCGTTGGAGATTTAATAGTCTCCTGTTATCAGATGAGCCATTTAATAAATTCATCTTATCAGCAATTGACGATTTCCTAATGTTCAATAAGAGCGATACAATTTCTCCCTCACTATTATGGGAAACATTAAAAGCCTATATTCGTGGTCAGATTATTTCTTTTTCAGCTAATGTCAATAAAAATCTACGCACTAAGATATCAGAAATATCAACAAAAATTCAGAATATTGACAGGCAAAATGCCGTTAATCCGTCACACGATTTGCTGAAACAGCGACAGGATCTTCAAATGGAACTTGATCTTTTAACAACATCTGATGCGGAGCGTCTCTTAATCCGATCTCGAGCCACTTATTATGAGCATGGGGAAAAACCAAGTAGACTTTTGGCACATCAACTGAAACGAAAGGCTAGCTCTCACACAATATCGCAAATCAAGGATCGATCGGGCAACCTTGTCTCAGACCCTGTCTCCATTAGTGACACCTTTAAAAAATTCTACTGCGATCTGTATAAATCTGAA
This sequence comes from Garcialebias charrua, assembly GCA_038048925.1. Taxonomy (NCBI): domain Eukaryota; kingdom Metazoa; phylum Chordata; class Actinopteri; order Cyprinodontiformes; family Rivulidae; genus Garcialebias; species Garcialebias charrua. The sequence continues at coordinate 34,828 of JBBPBX010027614.1, forward strand.
CTACAAGCAGACTCAAACGAGCTACTCGCCTTTCTTCAGAATATTGACATTCCTAGGATAGACAAATTGATTTCTGACCAACTTGAGGCTCCCATTAAATTAGAAGAAATATTAGAGTCAATTAAGAATATGCAAAGTGGTAAAACACCTGGCTCGGATGGTTTCTCTGCCGAATTTTTCAAAAAATTTAAAGATAAGATAGCCCCTCTTCTTCTCGAGGTTTATAATGAGTCATTCGGGCGTGGCCTGCTACCTCCCACCTTGACTCAAGCTTCAATCTCTCTCCTGTTAAAGAAGGATAAAGATCCTACTGCTTGCGAGTCTTATAGACCCCTTTCACTCTTGAATGTGGATTTTAAGATTTTGTCCAAAATACTCGCAACTCGGCTTGAGACAGTTCTCCCTCTGATTATCTCACAAGAACAAAATGGATTCATCAAAGGTCGCCAGTTGTTTTTTAATACCCGTACAATATTGAACACAATTTTTTCAACTCATTCCCCCAAGTCTCCTGAAGTAATCATTTCTCTTGACGCCGAGAAAGCTTTTGATCGAGTAGAATGGGAGTATCTCTTTGCCGCTCTTAATAGGTTTGGTTTTGGAGAGAGGTTTGTGTCCTGGATCAAACTACTTTATACATCTCCTCAAGCATGTATTCTTACTAATTCCATCCAATCGGATTATTTTTCGGTGGGGCGTGGTACTAGACAGGGTTGCCCTCTTTCCCCCCTCTTGTTTGCGTTAGCCATTGAGCCTCTTTCTGTTGCCCTAAGATCCCTTTCTTCTTTTCACGGAATCATCCGCTCTGGCGTCGAGCTTAAACTGTCCTTATATGCAGATGACCTTCTCCTGTATGTTTCTGACCCATTATGTAGCCTTCCCCCAATTTTAAATACTCTGGAAAAATTTGGATCGTATTCCGGCTATAAAATTAATTCACTTAAAACCGAATGCTACCCAGTGAATTCATTAGCTTTAAAGCTTAAGCCTTCTGATATCCCTTTTAGGCTCAGTCCCTCGGGGTTTAGATATTTGGGAATTAATATTGCACGTACTCTGCCCTCGATGTTTTCTCAGAATTATACCCCACTAGTCTCCCAAATTGCATCAGACCTTCAGAGGTGGAACTCTCTCCCTCTTTCACTAATAGGCAGGATTAATATTATCAAAATGAATGTGCTACCTAGACTTCTGTTTTTATATCAAAACATCCCTTTGTTTCTGCCCAAACAGTTCTTCAGGTCCCTGGATCAGATGGTCTCTTCCTTTTTGTGGAATGGAAAGGCCCCCAGAATGAGACTTTCTTTATTACAACAGTTCACCACAAATGGTGGTCTTTCTCTACCCAATTTTACAATGTATTACTGGTCCTCGCATATTCATAAACTGAATTATTGGTTAAATTCACCGGATCTGATTTGGTGCAAACTTGAAGTTCAATCGATTTCTGCATCTTTTTCACCTGCCTCAATTATTTATTCATCATTACCAATTAAACTATCCTCTGTTACTACAAATCCTATAGTGCTTTCCACACTCAGGATCTGGTCACAATTTAGGTCCCATTTTAAATTTGTATTACCATCTAATAAAATGCCGTTATTAAAGAATCACATTTTCTCTCCAGCATCTACTAATGCTGCCTATAGAATTTGGCATGAGAGAGGTATTAGAACAATGAGAGACCTTTACGAAGATGGTTTGTTCCTTAGTTTTTCAGAATTGTCTTCTAAATTTAATCTACCCACTTCACATTTATTTCTTTATTTCCAAATTAGACATTGCGTTTCATCACGGTTTCCAAATTTTCCAACTTTGCCTAATGACCCACCATGGGTCGAATTCCTAGCTTTGAAGCCTAATCTGAAATCTCCTCTTTCTATTATTTATGGAAAACTTATGGCAATTGAGACCGACTCATCAGGTAAAACCAGAACTGCATGGGAACGGGAATTGGGTGTTGAACTGTCAGAGTCATGGTGGGATAAAGTTATTCTCAGCATACGCCAGAGTACACCATGTGCCAGACTACAACTAATACAGTTTAAAGTAATAAATAGAGTACATTTTTCAAAGTCCCGTCTATCAAAAATTTTCCATTCAATTTCAGATCAATGTGATAGATGTCAGGCCTCACCTTGCAACTTAAGTCATATGTTCTTCTTCTGCCCAAAATTACAAGGGTTCTGGAAATACTTCTTCTCCATACTCTCAGGAGTTTTTAAGATCCAGATTCAGAATGATCCACTTATTGCCATTTTTGGAGTTCCAGGGACCACACTTAACCTATCCCGCCAGCAGAGGGAGGTCCTAGCCTTCTGTTCTCTCCTTGCCAGGCGC